>VYZV01020094.1:128394-148611 GCA_013401275.1 Pandion haliaetus | reverse complement strand
GCGGGCCCGACATTTTGGGGCAGCGAATTCTTCCAGCAACTTCTTAAAGGGACCGCCTGTGCAGCCCCCCTCCCCTGCCACCAAGGAAAACCGTGCCACACAAACCCATAACATATTCATATAGTCAATTTTCAAAAAAGTAATAAGTTCTGTACTCCAAAAATGATTGCTTTTTGGTGATTCACTGGGAATTAAAACTGCAATGAACATCCTTTTTTGTACATAGAGCAAAGGCAATTTTTATATGTCACATTTCTGGTATGCAGATTCATATTTTATTGAAGATACTTTTTCTTCAGCATGTTTATCCATGAAGATAATGACTTCTTAGGTAGAAGTCCAAAGATATTTTTGATTTTTTTTTTCCTTCCAGTATATAACTGTGTTGAAACCTGAGCAGTTCACAACTCAATATTGATATGCAGTGTTAAACTCTGTGTTATGGTCTTATAAGCAGTGGGATCCACAGGCGCTGGCAGTGCAGGCTTATATACATACACTAGATACACTCTTGATAACAGAACAGCACAAACAGCAGTAAGGTAAGACTTCCTTTTAAATTAAGAAATAGTACCTTGTTTACTTGGAAAAGGAAGACTTCTTCAGCTGCCTGTCCAAGAGCCTTGTGTTTTCACATGGCAGAGTGTGTAGAACAGTGACTTTAGGGCCATTGGACACTGGAAAGACTGAGGGAGATGCACTGTACTTTTGTAGGTGTCTTACACCTGAAACCAGAGGTGAAATTACCGGGAAGGGATTCACAGGGTGGAGTTGAATAATTCAGGGCTTCTTGTGATGTGAGGAAGAGGAAGGTATTTTTTCAGTCAGTTAAAACACTTTTTAAGCCAGTCTGAAGGTTTAGTAATCGTATGAACTACAAAGACTTAATGACAAAAAAACTGTTGTTCTTCCATTTTTATTATATTCTGTGTCTTGGTTATTAATGCTTAGTGTGTCAAAAAATCAGACACACACCCCTTGACGACTAACCTCCTCCAAATAGGTGCACATCTACCATCACTTCATTTACTCTGCCTGTTGAAGACTTTCCCTCTCTCCAATGTATGACAGGAATCCTGCAGCTTCATGGCCTTTCACAATATTTCACACAGTTATTATGGCATAGTAGCGTAAAAACCTCGGTGACACCCTTTTTGTGTTGGATATTCAGATGTAGTGAGGTGCTGGGCATACCTGATAATCCAGATAAAAGTCACTGCTTTAGTGCCTCTGAGAAGAATCCAATGAAGTCTTTGGGTGGATTTCATTGGTCTTCACCTGGTACCTGTGGGGGTTCATGCTAGGGAGAGAAGACACGTTTGCAAATACAAAGTCATCAAATCTTTCAAGTATGAATTGGTGTGCTGTGAAGACACCTGTAATTATTCATACTTAGTTTGAACAGCATGGGAGACCTGGCTGAAGTGCTGTTGGGTTTTAGGAAGGAAGACTCTGCTTGTAGAGGAGAGTTGTTCAATGCAAGGCAGTGGTCTGTCACTGCATCTTCACTGGAAACCCACCCATTTTTCACTGTGCCAGCTGATGAAGAAGAGGCCTTGCACCACTTTTGTGGTTGGTCTGTCCAATGGCAGCAGTCTACAGGTGATGTGTGTGCGTAAGGGGGAGAATACGGGAAAGGGAGGAGTCTAGTTAAGAAGACAAACTTGCATGTTGAAAATGCAAAAAAGTATTGGTCACCTGTTAAGGCAGCGCCAGGGAAGCATGCCTGAGATTGGTGGCAGGATTGGGTCATTTAGGAAAAAATCAAACTTGCCTGACACTTTTCAGTTGTATATCATTCTGTGTTTGCCCTGGTCAAACTAGCCCTTCCCGAAGCCTTGCGAGCACTGCGGCAGTACAGCTTTGTGAATGGTTTCAAGATCAAGACCAAATTTTACCATTAGTTTTGGCTAAAGTAATTGGAGCAGTGATTACACTGTGGTAGGTAAGTAATTAGCAACAGAGGATTTTCCATGTTGGCACCTGTCATTGCTCTTTAAAAGTTACATCCTGTTTGGAGGAGAGGAGTGAGGAAGGGAAGAGACTTTGTGTAATTGGAACATCCATCTGGAGCATTTTGATGACACAGCATGTTAGTGAGTTATCTCATACTTGCTGTAACCAAGCCAATGCCAAATACATAACAAGGACTTAGCACACAGTACAAAAAGCACCTGCTGTTGTACCTGAATTCTACATATTCAGACTGTTACAGTTTCTGAAGTCTGTTTATTCTTGTGTGCTTCTTTATTAACTGAATCTTTTGAAGACACCCTAAGATCCCACGACCGCAGCTGTTTAAGAACAATGTTCATGAAATGCAAATTTTTTTTACGAAGAGGAAGGAATCCCCCTGAAGATCTCAACCACGCTTTTGTTAACCAAAGAGCAAATCTTCTGGCTGCAGTCCTGTCTAAAGAGAAAATGTATGGATCAACATGTTAAGCCTCAGGGGTGCAAATCTGGAAGCCATTTGCTGCTGAGGAGAGACTAAATCCTTAGAAGTTTAGTCTTTTGTTCTGTTGCTCATCAGCTGTGATACTCTTTCCCCACAGGCAGTGGTTTCTGAATTCTGTTTTAGTGGCTCCCAGATCTGTTCTTGCTGATGTTTGTGGCTTACCAAGCACTGACACAGAGAACTGATGAGAGTTTTGACACTTTCACTTGTGAGGAGGCATTTGAGTGTCAGAAGCGAACATGGAGTGAAAATATACCAATGTCAATTTGCATTTTATGAGATGGTGGTGGTATTGTTGCCAGTTTCTGTCTTGGGACTCAGGATGGTAGCAGTGCTTTTATTTCTATTTCCAGGATTGTCTTTATGATCTTAGATTTTTCAGTCTCAGCCCCAGGTACCTCAGCAGAAACCTTCCTGTGTGCTAGTTATAATTTTCTTTTTCCTGTCCCTAAGTGTAGCATGTGAAAATTGAATTCCTCCTTTTAAGGCATAGCATAGTCATCCGTCAGCTTCATCTGCGTGTGCACAGCACTTGTGACAAGGTCTGGAAGGTAATCTCACGTACACATTTTATTTTGCATCTGGTGTGTATCTGTTCTAGTTTTGCTGTGGGTACTTTGTATTTTAAATGCCTTTGAATTGTATGCGATGAAGATTTGATCCTCCTCTTTTTTCTCTTCCCTCCCATCTGTATCTGGCTTGTAAGTTACATCATCATGTTTTCCATTTGTTCTTCTTTGTTCTGAGGAGGCTAATTCTTCTGCTTCTAAATGTAGCCCCATTCATGAGTTCCCAGTACATGTGACATATTCCCCAATAAAAAGCAATGATGTAATAGTGGATTTTTATCTACAAGGAATCGAGGTTAGAAAAAACGCCTTTGCAAGGGATCTGATGAACCTGTGGAAGACACATAGGGAGAGAGTTTAGTGAGTTCATGTCTGGGTGTGCATTTAATATAGAAATGTATTTTTCAGAAAAAAAAAAACTTTATCTCTTGAGAATTATAGGACAATCATGGACTGAGTTAATGGGAAAACCTTAGAGCTTAAAAATTGGCAGATGCTTCACCATTGTGATAGCAACAGCTTCACAGGCCACAGTTTGGAGCCAGTGGCCCACAGCATCTAAATAAATCTTTGTCTCTTAATGCTAAAGACTTGGCAGTGAGTTGTTACTGTTCTGCACAGCTCTGATAATCCAGAGTTGGGGAAAGTCTTTCCATTTTTCTGTGGCCTAGTGAATTTACAGTCAAAGAAATAATTTTTTTCTCAATTTTACATTTGTTTTTTTATTAATGCTGAATATATTGTTGGGATGGTGTCTGTATGTACATGAGTAAGACCGTTTCTGATTTTCTTCTACCACACTAATAAAGACATTCATTGAATTACAGAAATAGAAGACCTTGTTGTGACAGGTGTGGACAGTTTCTCTTGTTGTCATCTGCATATCAAGTACATGGCACTTCTGTAGTGTTCAGTTAGCAAAGGAATTTACCCCATTGTTGCTGCTGTGATCGTACACTGCTTTATACAAGGGTTAGTGTAGTTTTATTGGTTCATTAGGGGCAAATGCACTCCTGGATAGCAGTAGAAAGCTTTCTTCATTTTACTTGGTAAACCTTATGCTGTCAAGAAAAGAATTACAGTAATTTTGAGCAGGAATTGGGTTATTAGTCACCCTGTGAAAATTACATGTTGTTTTTACATCAATAAAATAAAATAATAAACCAAAAATAAACAACAAAAATTTATTTGTTTTGTTCAACTCTTTGAAGTGAGACGTGACAGAAGTCCAAAGTTAGTGGTTTTTAATGTCTCTTGTGAGAAAAAGATTTCACTCTGCAAATTTTTGACCTATTGAAGACAGACAGCAAGGAATACGGAGACTAAGTTAAGGATAATGTTAGAATCTTAATAGCAAGTTTCCAGTGTTGGAGCTTAACTTGCCATTGAAGCTCTTTGCTTTGAAAGAACTTACAAACTTTTGATCTCTGCCTTAGTTGTGTGTCTCTTACAATGTGTGTTTCTTGTCTTGAAATAAATAACACAAGGATGTTCAAAGGATAGGAGTGATTCTTAACAATTGGAGAGGACTAAGGTGTTATCTCCCTTTTGTTAATAAAGAGGAATAATCATACCTCCTAACTGAAAAGGCCTGGCAGAAGCAGCAGCAAGCAAAGCTGTGTATGGTAAGGAGGACTTAACTGTGAATGATGGGGTGAGATACAGAAAGGAGAACTAAACATTGGAAAAAACATCTCAACTCTGAGGTCTACTAGACTGTGAAGTAGTCTCAGAGGGAGTGAGGGAAGATACATTTCTGGAGAGGTGAATACTCTCAACAAGGTCTTTGGGAGACTTTATCACTCTCTACAACTACCTGAAAGGAGGTTGTAGTGAGGTGGGTACTGGTCTCTTCTATCAAGTAACTAGTGATAGGATAAGAGGAAATGGCCTCAAGTTGCAGCAGGGGAGGTTTAGATTGGATATTAGGAAAAATTTCTTTACTGAAGGGGTTGTCAGACATTGGCACAGGCTGCCCACGGAAGTAGTTGAGTCACCATCCCTGGAGGTGTTCAAAAAACGCATAGATGTGGTGCTTCAGGACATGGTTTAGTGGGCATTGTGATGTTGGGTTGACGTTTGGACTCAATGATCTTAAAGGTCTCTTCCAACCTAAATGATTCTCTGATTCTATACTGTAGGGAGCAATCCTCAACTTGTATAACCTCTGAGGGATTTTGACATGGCTTTGCTTTCCACAATCTGGGATGACTTCATCCTTGAAACCGATATAAGCAGATTTTCTTTTCTTCTTTTGTTTGTTTGTTTGTCACCAGATGTAGTTTTCTGATATAGATTTTTTCCATGAGAACAACCATTTGGTGATGTGGTAAATTATTTTCCATTTTACTTTTGCCCTTGAAGCACCATTCCATGACTCTTTAGGTGGTCAACTGCTTTAGGTTGATTTTTAAAGTTTCATTAAAATATAGTAAAGGTTAGGAATGAACATTAGTGTGTTTGATCATTGCAAAAGAAGATCAGAAGTTATTGGTGAGTCAGTTTCACCTGTCTCACAGGCAATCATAGCATAATTGCATATGGTCGTGCTTTGTAGTGATTTTTTTATTCCTTTGCAATTGAGTGTAATGCTTCTGACAAGTGTGCCCTGTACCAATGGGTCTATCTTTTATGTAATTCCAGACATTACCACAATTTATGCTACTTGCCTTTCCTCCTTAAAAAATACAGGGAAAGTAAAATCTGTAGAAAAATCAACTTAAATTATAAGGATCAGATAGATGCACAGTCAGTGGCAGAGGGAGCGCAGTACAGGTGCTAGGTAAAAAGAGAGTAAGAGAAAAATGGTGGTACAAGTACCCTCAATGAAATAATGTCCAGTGTGGGAAGGGGGTTTGTTAATTTTTTTGAAAATGGTAAAACAAAGAACAATGCTTGGGAGTTCAAGATGTTGGAAAAAATAATTGTAAGTGTTAGGAGAAACTGTGATAATGCTGGATTAATTGAAACACTGCTGGGGAATATCTCTGGAAATTATTTATAGGGTTTGGGAGTTAATATAGATCAACAAAGGGTTTTTAGGTCCTGATTGTCAGATTTGCCTTCCAGGGAGAGTGTAATTTCTAGCTGAAGTGCCTTTGGCTGCCACAGCTGGCTATCAGAAGAAGGTGCTGGGTGTTTGTACACAAACTTTTTTTACTGGAAAGCTGAAGTAGATACTATGATTGTAAGATGCCTTAAGCTATTTTAGAGCACCTCTCCTTGCTTCTCTCCTTGCTTCTCCATGGGAGGTTCAAGCAGTACCACTGTAGTCCTGAGGATTCTCATTGTCGTTTCTCCCAAATCTTGTTTCCCATGCTCTTAAAATCTGGCATTGTGGCAAATGCTTGTTAGTAATTGAAGACTGATTAACATTATTTCTGTAGATTATTGCTGTCTCTGTAATCATCCTGAATATCATGATGTTCTTTATCATATACCCACATTTACACATTTTACCCATCACTGTAATACCTTCAGCATGCAAAGCAGGCAGTGTTGCCTGTTGAGCAATCACAATCCGTAATCTCACAGGATCAAGCGACAATAATTAGACATCAAGCCTGACTCCATTGAGTGGTGAGGTTTTGATTGCAAATGGTATAGTTGCAATTGTGTAGAACTGGTGTTGTGGCTTCAGTGCTACTCAGAATTGAGAAAATTATTGTGCAGCAAGTCATTGAATTAGCTGATTCCTTGGATGTGTTTTGCTTGCAAGTATTTAATGGTCTAGCAGGTTGTACATACTGTTTCTCCTTCCCTTCCTCCCTCAACTTTTTTGTTGAAGAAGAGGCTAAGTTTTGAGTCAGAGCTGAAAAACTGAACAATCTCCAACAAAGCAGCTTCTTTAAGAGGTATGGAGCAGATACTGATACATTTTATCTTCTTCCTGCTTTTGAAAGCTGTGTGAAATCCACTAATTTGCCAGACCTTTCCAGCTCTTTAGAACTGGAACAAAGTTGAAGTAGGGTGGAGAAAGTCGTGTGGTCCCCATAGACATGTGCTGCACGTGGGTGGCTTGCTCTGGTGAGGTGACCCAGAAGACCGCTGCAGCAATGGTTTCTGATGTGGAAGCCTCTTCAGTGGAACAGAGAAGTTACTCGTTGTGCTAATGGTCTGTCAGTTGTGCTTCATGACTGCTGCACTTTTCCTGTGTTGTGTTAGTAGTTTGAGGAGTTTGAAGACACAGTGTAGCTTTGAGGAGTTTGAAGGCACATCAGAAAATCTGCCAGGGAACTGCCAACATTTGGGTTTGGGTTTTGTTTCTAAGTTTGATAATAAATTGCTGATGTTGTTATTGTTGCTGTGTATGTAACCCAGATCAGAAGTCATTGAGAGAGTGGTGGGATGGTAGGGCAGCTCAGGTGCCGAGTTTGTGACTTTCAGGGACATACTAAGGTTTAGAATAACATTAACTTTTCAATAAATACAAGAAGTCATTAAAAGACTACTGCCTGATTCCTGGGGCTTGTTATCAAGGCAATTTACAGTCTTCCATGACTTTTGGCTAAATTTGCTGAAGCTTGTGCAAAGTTTTAACTTGTAAGTGTATCATGTGAAAAGTGCCACAAATACCTGGAAATGAAAAGTATTTCCAAGTGGCCTTCTACTTACTTCTTTCTATGTAGAGCAACCAAAAAAAAAAAAAAAAAAATTAAGGGGATGTTGCTGCTTCGATGTAGTAAGGGGACTAAGGGTAGAAGTAATGAATTGATAATCCTCTCTACATGTGGGAGATGACCTTTTTTGTTTAAAGTAGCACTTAGATTATTTTGATAGTAGTTATGTTGTGTGCTTCTGTTTAGATTTTCACTAACTGCTTGCTCTAGAATAGCTCCTAGAAATACCCCACAAAGATAAGCACACTGGCATTTTCTGAGCAATGAATAGGCTAGCAGAGCATGGCATTGTGGAAGACCTGGATAGCAGCTGAGGCTATGCTTTTGAGCCATGACATCCAAAATCTCTGAGGTGGAAATTAGTGAAAGTGAAGGGTATCAACAGCATTCTTTCTGAGTTCCCTAAGTCAGATTTTCTTCCCGGGGATCCCAGGATTGCAAATCCTTGGGAATTTGAAGAAGTACAGGAGTAAGAAATAGAAAATATTACAGAGTCTCAAAGATCCTTTGACTTAGCAGGTCTCACTGAGCTGCTTCTAGCATAACTAGCCAAGTCCCAATGACTTTCACTTGCTCCAGGAATGTAGAATAAACAATATTTTTAATGAATTAAAAACAGTCCAGAGGCATCTGATTTAAATCTCTGTAGCTCTGCTATAATCCTGGCAGTGACATGAAGCTGTATACAATTTTGCAGAGTTACATTTATTTAGAATAAACTGGAGGTCTATCCTTAGTATTTAATCTGGGTGTTTGTTACTGTCAAAGGCTTATTTCGGAACTGAGCTGGGGTGGCACGGAGGTGTTGAGGACATCTCTGGAGGATATGCTCGTATTCTACTTAGAAGCAATTTTGCTACATAAATTTCTACTTTTTTTTTTTTTTTTGTACTGTTCTCAAACAAAATCTGTTTAAGTAACTCTTTTTTGCTTGTTGTAAGCTGTATACCATACTCTTGTCATGCTTGTACTCTTCTAAATTCAGAATGGCTAAGTTGCTTAATGGCTTTTTCAACTTTTTGATGAGCTCAAAAGCGAAGATAACTCTTTAAAATTTTCACACTTGATTGTGCCTGGGGAAAAAATACACCCCCAAAAATCTGTAAGAGAACAAACATGCTGAATAAGTAGACTGTTTCCTAAATAGTGCTCTTATCCAAATCTTTCTTCAGGCAAAATTACTTTATTACTCTTCTGTCTCTTTTCCTCATGTTGGTAGTTTTGATTCTGTTCTTGCTGGAAGAATTTTCTCCTTTGGTTTTGGTTTTCTTCTCTTTCTGGTTTTTTTTGTTTGTTTGTTTTTGTTAGAAGATCTGTTGGGCAATATAGTAAAACCAAAAAAACAAAATGCACCACCAACAAAAAAATCCACACCCCAAACCCAGAAACTTGTCAGTTTGGACTCTGGGCAGCTGTTTTAAGGCAATTCTGGTGTTAAAAAGGCATTTTTTATTATGAGCAACTAAAGATAGTTCTCCTCTAATATACAAGCTTATGAAGCTTGAGGGAATTAAAAAAAAAATTCTTTCCTAGCTGGATCATATTAATGGGAATGTAGATAGTGCGAAAAAAGTATTCTAAATCAATAGTTATATAGTAGTTTCCACATAAAAGACTGAGGTGTTTTAAATTGCCTGCCTTTAACAACATGGATGCATTTCTTTAGATGATGTACAGAAATTTCCAAAAGCTTTTAATTATTGTTTTGTTTGTTTATTTCTAAGTTTCCACACAATTTAGTCAGTGGTTTTGGCATTAGAAAGCATTGTGAGAGTTTCTCATGCAGGATTCTTCATTAGTCCATGGTGACAGAAATGTACAGATTAATACAAAAGCCAGGAATGAAATCCTACATATGCTTCTGGGATTGAAGAGGCCCTATTTAGCCTTGTTTTCTGGCTATATTTTTAACTTCTTGGAACTATTAGGTGGATGGGCAAATACCCTTTCAAGGAGTTGCCACTACTAGATCTGCCTTTCTGTATTTGAGAAGTGCTCTTGCGCAGTTACTCCTGTGCTTAATCTTTTGCTTTCTGTCATAGTTTGTCCTTATTTGATGGTCTTGTCAGAACCCAGCATAGGCAGGTTGCAAAATTTAGAAGAAATCAGTCCTGGAGTAAAGCCAAGCAGGAGCATCACTTATCAAAGAAATGATTGATAAGTAGGTGGATTCTGTACACTGGGAAGGAGCTAAACTTTTGGGTAGTATGATGTTTGGATGTTTTTATAGAAACTCTTATGTTAGATCTACAGTTGATAAGGTTGCAACAGACAGACAGACTATCTTCCCTTGTATGACTTGTAACTGCATTGCATACCTCCTCCACTGCCCCGGCATCAGCAGTGGGACACCTTCTGATCCCTGCTACACTGGTATAAAACTCTGTCAGCTCCAGGTGTTTGAAAATTTAAAGCCTTTTCAGTTTCTTGTATAATTCAAAGCAGCAGGCTGTCTGGAATACAGTTAGTTTATGTTCGGAGACGACTGAAAGTGAATTTAGGAAACCTGGCACAATCCTGTGCATGTCCCACGCAGAACCCTTGTGTGGCTCTTGAATATGGCTTCCTCATGGCTTTTCCCACGGGATTTTGGGGTGTGTTTTGTAATCTGTAGCAGGTTTATTGTGTTGCATCAGAGAAGCTGGGGAAGGGATGGGCAGGTCTTCTGGCTGGCATCAGGGGCACCCTATAAGTGACAGGTGGGTGCAAGGTTTTAAGCATGGACCTGAAAGTGCTGCTCTGGGGAAGGGCTTCTATGAGAGGATCTGGGAGCAGGGTCTGGTTCAAAGCCAGGACTGGTTAAATGAAGAGCCCTGGGGATCTGTGTGATGTGCTAAAGACAGGACAGGACAGGACTGTGATTCCCTTGGTACTTTAGAGAAGAAAACCCGTAAGGAATTACACAAGCAAAAGGACCCATGGAACCTGATTTTCATAAGACTCATAAGGACTTCGTAAGTCTGCCTTTCTTTTACTGCTCTGTTGCTTTCTTGTCCCACTCCCTATATTGTTACTACACATCTCCCAGGAAAGCCAGGAAATTGGTCAAGAAGCAGAAGAGGGTGAGGATACCATCAGGCTGAAGACCTGCCAAACTGCTGGCCCGGTCATGCCCACAGGTCTGTCTGCCAGCTGCTGCCAGACTTCTCACCTATCCCTACTGGGAGGATGAACTGGGATTGCCCGTGAAGCTTAAAGGAAGTCCATTATCTTTGAGACTCTTAAAAAAAAAAAAAAAATTGGCCAGTGGCTGAAAAGTTAATGATGAGAAATAAAGGAAAGTTTAATCACTTTAAAGTATTGTTTGTGGATTATCAGCCTAATAAAAGAGCCTACCTTCCAGGCTGCTTAATCATAGGTGGGTGTTCAGTGTAATATTATGCATACGTTGTAAATCCTCTAAGCTCATGCGGTTCTTTGTCTTCTTTTTGGTAAATGGTAATTGAAAATCAGCAACATAATATATTAAATCTTTAATGAAGCTTTGATTTTGCCTGTGCATTTTTGTTTGAGTAATATGAGCTTGTATAAAAACATTATGTATACTTCACCTACGTGATAGCTTCTCCACAAAACTGCTCACATACAGATAAAATAACGTTCATCTGTTTTTTATTTTGTAAGAATTTCTTTCTTGGTTGTGGCTTTGGTGAACACTTGTGTTAGTTTGTTTGGGTTCTCTATGGGTCTTTGAAGAGTTGATGCTATATGAAGTACAGAATTTGGATTCAGGTATCTAAAAACAGATTTTAAATGTTTTCCTTTTAAAAAAGAACATTTCTTTTGTAATTCTGAATACACTATGTATCAGACCATGACTATTTCTTTTTCCTTTTTTACTTCCCTTTTTCTTTCTCACAGACGCTTGAGTAATGGTTAATTGAATAAACAACTACTGAAGCAGATTATTAGAAACCTTATATGACTTTTCATAGTTTCAGCACTTGTCATTTTGCAGTTGCAGTGATCTTTCATAAAAAGATCATGCAATTAATAGTAATATTTTTATTTGCACAAACAATTTTTTACAAATTAATGAGCTCTTCAGGAGACTATTTTCTGTTACTTTAGAAGAAATACAGAACTCTGTGATAATCAGACTTCCACTTTTTAAAAGTATCTTCTTTTGACATTTTTCAATAAGCATTCAAAACAATTTTGAATCCCTGCCATCAGTAGTGGTTGTGACACTGAAAAACACTGGTTGTCCAGTGAAAAACAGTGGGTTATGGAGAGGACAACTCATCAGTTAGAAGTAGGTTTGCTAGACAGTAGGCTGATTTCATGTATAACCTTTTCACTGCCATGAAACAGAATTTAAGGCATTGAAATTAATGCATAACTATATATATAACTAGCATAGCTTAGTAGAAAGGGGTAGCATTTGGACTTTTTTTTAATTTTGTTTTCTATCTTGGATATTATTATCTGAATTGACAGGTGAAAATAGAGTGGGCATTTTTTATTCTCAGCAGTATGAAGATTACGGTGTGTATCTCTTGCCAGCATTTTTATCCACCTTAGAACAATAAGCCAGCACAATTTCTCCATGGTTATCCTTTTCCTGCAATACCGTGGTGTTTTCGCTCTGTATGTCTGATTACTGAGCTAGACTATGAAAGAGGTTTACCACATCGGAAAGTGTGCAGTTGCTATGGAGGCTATTTACTTGGGGGGAGGGGGCAGTTTAGGAGTTTAGTGCTAAACTTTAGGTTGAATACTAAGCTTGTTAGGGTCTCAGAAGATTTGAATTTCTTTAATTTTCTAGCCTGTGCTTTGACCTTCTACTCAAATTCCCATTATTCTTTCCCAGTCAATAAATTTTCATTCAGAAGTTAAATGCTATTAATTCCACTTCAGCAGGAGACACAGGAGTGCCAAACAATAGTCCCGCTCCATCTTTGTAGGAACAGATAATGATCTGCCTTCAAAAGTATACCACCTTCTGTTGATGTTAGTGTTGCAATTTCTGTTTGATTTGAAGAATGACTTGCTGGTTTCTTTGATGCCTCTCTCAGAGAATGCTGTTCAGAATTGTTCATGGAGGAAGTGGTACTTCATTACATTTCAGAAGTCAGGAATGCCCTTTGGTGGTATCACACATGAGCTCTCTCTAAGTACCGGCATTTTTCCTGCTGGAATGCAGAATCAGCTATGTGTGCTGTGGCGGGATTTACTGGCTGAACCTGAACAGAGGCATTTTGTCCCTGTTTTCTCACATATTTCATGGGTAAAAACTTGTTGGTTAGTGGCAGAAGAAGGGATTTTTAGCCCACTGCTAGTTATTATAAATCAGTGTTTGTTCTGTGAAGTGCCTATGTACTAAAATAATGGGAGCTCTGTGTATTGTCATAGTGAAAAAGCGATTCAGTCTGTAGGAGTTTTAGAACAGGATGCATCACATTCGATCATGTTTAGTATTGTGCAAAACTACTTGGGCCTTACATTGGTATGACACAGTGCTTTCAGAGGTTGTGAACTGTGGAACAAGGTTAAGTAGCTTAAGGAGATGTATGTGTTCTTTGTCGATGCTGAATCAAGAGGTTTACTTTGAAAAGCAGGTTAAAGATGCAAGAAAGAATCTAACCATAGTAAGTTACTCTTTTTTAAAGAATTTTAAAGATTGATTTTATTGGTCTGTTGCCTTCTACATTTTTAATTCCACTTCCTGAGGGAGAATTGTTCAAAGACTATGACTGTTTTGATGATTGATTATTTTTACAATGTTTTTAATTTTTTTTCCCCTCTGGTAAGTGTGAGGTACAAAGGTATCCTTGTCCTACAAGTCAAGTCCACAATTTTTGGGTGATTTTTTTTTTTTTTTAATACTTAGTATTTTTCTTCTCTTTGCAGAAGGTTTCCTGATATGCTTCTGGTCTAGATTTATTTATTTGTTTCAGTGGCAGGGGGAAGAGGCTGGGTGAATTCTACTTGATGCTTCCTCTGAGATTAATTTTAATCTCAGCCATAAAATGTATTATGCAAACCCCAGAGAGGAATCTAGTAACTCATTGTTGAAATGGAAACCTGCATCAAGGTGGATTTTGCAGGATTTTGTCAGTAGTACTCAACACTTTCATTAGAGGTGTGAAAACTAGAGTAGGGAGGTGGCAGTCTCGGGGGACCCAGCAGGGTGTTGGGAGGACAGAAAAACAATCATGATGAGTCTTCAGAGGGGCAAGGGAGAGGGAGGTGCTCTTCAGCAGGGACCAGAGCAAGGTGCATGGTACTGCGGTGAGGGAGCAGCTGGCTAAGTAGCAGGTCTGTGGAAACCTCTGTGGGGGTTGCAGCTAATGACAGCGTAAGACGGATTGTCAGTGATGTTACTGAAAGGAAGTTGCTGTACTGAGAGATCAGAAATACAGGCTTAGGAGAGGCACAAAGGATGCTTGGTGAGGGCTCAGACAGTCTATCATGTTTGGCACACTGTGTTGGAAAGAGCTGGAGAGAGTACTGGAAGTCTATAGGTAGACCATGCAGGGTGAATCCCCACTGTCAGGTGTGGATTGTTCTGGCCAAAGAGGATAGGGTCTGTACAGGGCATTCAAAATAGCTGTGTGTCGTGGTTTAACCCCAGCCAGCAACTAAGAACCATGCATCCACTCACTCACTTCCCCCCCACACCCAGTGGGATGGGGGAGAAAATCGGGAAAAGAACTAAAACTCGTGGGTTGAGATAAGAACGGTTTAATAGAACAGAAAAGAAGAAACTAATAATGATAATAATAACACTAATGAAATGACAACAGTAATTATAAAAGGATTGGAATATACAAGTGATGCACAACGCAATTGCTCACCACCCGCCGACCGACGCACCCGGAAGCCCCCGAGCAGCAATGCCCGCGCCCCAGTTCCTAAAACGTCATATGGTATGGAATACTCCGTTGGCCACTTTGGGTCAGCTGCCCTGACTGTTCTGTCCCAGCTTCTTGTGCCCCTGCAGCTTTCTTGCTGGCTGGGCATCAAAGTCTGAAAAACCTTCAGACTAAACATTACTTAGCAACAACTGAAAACATCAGTGTGTTATCAACTTTCTTCTCATACCTAGCTCAAAAACATAGCACTGTACCAGCTACTAGGAAGACAATTAACTCTATCCCAGCTGAAACCAGGACACTGTGGTAGAGGTGGTGGGCAATCTGTGCTTGGTCTGGCAGGACTGGGTATAACTGAGCAGCTTCCACAGAAATGGTGAAGAGTTCCCCGATGAGATCTTGTGAAAACTTTACCAGCAGTAAAAATATTGAAACACTCAAATCTGACCAAGTAACCATGGATGCTTGAAGGTCTTTGAGACTGGGTAAATACACGTATAGAAATGTCATCGGTGTCAGGGACAGGGACACTGATACGATTGTGTCAGACAGGATCTCAAGATATGACTCAAGTGATTGCAGTGTTTGGTATGCTGTCACATAACTGTGCGGTTTTGATTGGTTTTGTAGACATGCGTAAAATCAATCTACTGGACAAGGTTTAAACATTCTTCCACTTGCCCCCCCGGCCCCCCCAACTTGGTATTATAAAGAAGTAGAGAAATTTGCGCAATCCTCCATTTTCCTTTTTTCTCACAGCAGTACCGTTGCTGGTTAGTTCCAGCCAAATTTGGAAGAAGAGTAGAGACCTCAAAAATAAAGCCATTCATTTTTAATTAAACTGATGATCAGATAATGGGAAAATGCATTGACTTTCTCCTCTGAGAAGATGACAAGCTGAACTCATTTATATATAAATTTGGCAGTTGCCAGTTGACTAGGCAGTTGTGTGTATTGGACAATCATTGCTTGTGTAGCTCTGGACTCATTGTAGATTGTTCTATTTCTTGTCTGATCGGGATTTCTTCAGGTATTAGAATTAACTTTGTTATAGTAATAATAGAAGGTGGTTTAGAAGACAAAGAATAGGGATCTGAGCTTCTTCTGAGTTGTCTGAGCAATAGAATTTCTTTAATTTATGAAGCAGTAATCCCAAGTGTTCATGGGAAGAATATCACAATAGTCATATATATCATTTTATGACTACCTTTATAGCTCTTGACTCTGTCCATTATTTTTTCCTTTGTACTGACTAGATTTCATATGTAATCTGTAGCAGGCAAGATAAGAACCATGTATGTGTTTGAGGGAATACCAATGGCTTTGTCAAAACTGTAACTAATGATTTCTGATTTATAATTTAGATGATGAGCTGAAATCTTATGACATATACCCAGGAAGCATCTGAAAAGGGGGTCTGTTTACAGTTCATGGTTTTAAGTGAGGGATGTAAACCCAAAGTAATGGCTGCTTGTTTACTGGTGTTTTATACCTGTTAATTTGTATTCTATATTGAATGCTAGCTGTCTCCCATGTTGGTTAGAGATTGTAACACATCTGAGCATCCTCTTTACATGGATAATCTGTAAATGGAGTGGAAGGAGTCTGGCTTTCTTGCTTTTCAAGTAGGTGTGAAACCCCAGAAAGCCCAGGTTGGCTGAGCCTCACTGTCGGAATCTGAAGCCTCTACACTTGTCTCTATACATGCGAAGTATTTTCACCTGACATGGGTACTGTGTGGTTGGTAGTCTGACAAGAAGCTTTAATTTGTGGTGGAGCATGGACTGGGTTAAGATGCATCTACTTTGTGAGCTGTGATTATGTCTTGTTTTCTCCCTGTTTCCTTTGAATGCAAGTTCTGTGTTGCAATTTGAAAGGAGAGTAGATGTTTGCAAATTAATAATGTCAAAGCCACAACTGAAGCCTGGAGTAATGAGTTCTGCAGGCTGATGTTGCTGTTGCTCAATTTTCCTGGGTGTTTTCTCTAAACCCAGCTCTGCTCTCTGTTTTTGCTTCCTGAGTGATTCTACATTAGGGAAAACGTCCAAGATAATTCCTAGAGGAAATGAAGAAATTTGAAGGAGATTGGTTTGGTGCAAAATACTGTCATATCTCAAAGTAATTGAGAATAGTAATATAATTCAGTTCATGTCACAAATAGAACAGTATGCCTGAGAGAACACAAATGGAAATTGCTTATGCAGGAAGGGAGAGTGAACTGCAGTGTGTTGGGTACTATTTTGCAAATATAATCCACAAATCCATTTTGCTCAGATTCTTATGCTATGCCTCTCTCTGTAGTATTACAGAGGGCCTCAGTATAAATGAATGGGTAATGTAATTAGTTTATCTCAGCATTTCTGTATGTTGAATTTCAATCCAAATTGCACTTTGGCACATCTTGCTGTGTGGTGTGGTATAAAGTTTCTAGAGCTTTAAGAGGGAACAGTATGGTTAAATTTATGAAAGTGTTTCAAATTGGAATTAAGCTTCTTTTACAGTACAAAAGCAAAATAATAATATGTCAAATCAAAATAAAGTAATGAGTGCTAAACATGAGCAATCAGGAATTATTCTGATTCAAATAAAACAGCTTTCCATCTTTTTTTATTTTTGGGTAGTTATTGACTACACAGAAGTCATTTATACTGTCTGTGTTCCAGAAAGCAATTTTTAAACTGGAAGGATTTGCACAGCTGTTCTGTCATCTTTGAAAGGTCATGAGGATTGGGAAAGTCCCCCTCAACTTGAGAAAGGCAAATGTTGCACTCATCTTCAGAAGAAAACATCAGTCATGGAAACTACAGTCTGGCTGGACTCACTTCTGTCCCTGGAAAAATGTTCAAATTAGTTCTGTTGGAACAGGACTGGGCATGTGAGGGACAAGGCAGTTGTCAGGAGCGGTCAGCATGGATTGACAAAGGGTGGATCATGCCTGACCCACCTGATTGTTTTCTGTGATAAAATGACCAAGTTTGAAGACTGTGGGAGAGCAGTGGATGTTACTTACCTTGACTCTAGCAAGGTTTTGACTCTGTGTCCTACAATGTTCTTGTATCCAACTGGGACATTACAGTCTGGGATGGAGGGCAACCAGATGAGTAAAAAACTGTTTGGATGGTTGGGCTCAGAGGTTATGGTTAATGGGTCATGTGCTGTCTAGAGGTCAATATGAAGAGGGGTATTAGAGAGGTGTGTCCTGTGACCTGCTGCATTCTCTCCTAGCGACCCAGAGGAGAGGACAAAAGGCACTCTTAGAAATATTAGCAAACGACACCATACTGGGGGGACCAGTCGATATGTTGGAGGGCGGGGCTGCTGTTCAGAGGAAATGAACAACAGGGACCTGATGAAATTTTAAAAGGACAAAGGCTGAGCCCTGCCTCATGGGTGGCAGAGCCCCTGGCAATGGTACAGTATTGGAGAAAAGGAGACAGAGAGCAGTGCTGCAGAGGCCATGAACTACCCTGTGCCAGTGTGGTGGGTTTGACCTTGGCTGGCTGCCAATTGCCCACCCAGCTGCTCTTGCATTCCCCCTCCTCAACAGGACAGGGGAAGAAAATAAGATGAAAAAGCTCATGGGTTGACGTAAGGAATAGGAAAATCACTTACAAATTACTGTCATGGGCAAAACAGACTTGACTTGGGGAAAATTAATTTAATTTTTTACCAATTTAAAATGCAGTAGGATGGTGAGAAACAAAGACGAAACTAAACCACTTTTCCCCTACCCCCTTCTTCCTAGGCTCAGCTACACTCCTTCATTCATGACTCCTCTACCTTTTCTCCACCCTGTACAGTGTAGGAGGATGGGGAATGGCGGCATTTGTGGTCAGTCCATAACAACTCCTCTCTGCTGCTCCTTCCTCCTCACGCTGTTCCCCTGCTCCAGCATAGGGTCCTTCCCATGGAATACAGTCCTTCATGAATTGCTCTGTTACATGGCACAGGGCAGCCCCTGGTCTATTCTCACAGAGGCCAGCCCTGCAGCCCTCCTGCTACCAAAACTTTGCCACGTAAACCCAATACGGCCAGTGAACGGCCATTTCCAGCCAGGTCTAAAACTCATGAAAACAACTTATTGTGTGCCAAAACCTCAGCCAGTCAGGGGACCACATGGCATTGCTGCTTAGGCTTACTTAAGAGAGTGCTTGCTGGGAGGGAGGAGAAACAGAGGAGATGTGGCTGGATGTGCACTGTTGGAAGGAGATGACCCACACTGGACCAATGTCACTCTCAAGGGACTGCAGCTCCCAAGCAACCCAGGCTGGGGCAGGTTGCCCCAAGAGATCACAGGTCTTGGAGGACCCACATCAGGGCAAGGGCACCCCTGACAGACTGCAGCCCATGGAGGAACTCAAGCTGGAGTGGAGGAAATGAGTTAGAAGCAAGCAGCAGTGGAGGAAGGCAAGTAGGAAGCAAGGAGCAGCAGAAAGAAACCACACAAACAGTGGCTCCAACCTCCTGCATTTCCTCTTGCTTGACCGTAGGAATTGGGAGGGGCTAAGTGTAACATGAAAACAAGAGAAGTTGAGACTGGGAAGGGGGAGGAAAAAGCGTTGGACTGAAGTTAAGCCTGGAGAAGGGAGAGGAAAAGTGTTTCCCTAAGTGTTTAATTGTTTATGATTTTTTAATCAACACCCAAATCAGTCATCAGAAGTTTTTGTTAATTGGCAATAGGTGAAATGAAGTAAAATTCCCTGAGTAAGCTTGTTTTGCCTGTGACTATGCCACAGCTCTTGTGTGATGCAACTGCTGAAAAGCCACTTTGTGATATGCCTTTTATTAGTTGCATGTTGTGAAAATGTTGATCAGTTAAGTAGGAGCTATATACAACTACACTGTATTACTGTAGCATTTTTGCAAAAATCTCACAAAACTGCATTAATTTAAAAAAGCCCACAAGAATAGTTCTACCGTGTTAGTAAAGTCCATTATCCCAGTGTCTTGCTTCCAGTCATGATGCTTGGGAAAAAGCATAAAACCAGTGAGAGTGTGTTGTGATGGTTTCTCAACCTCACAGCATTTCAAGAACTTCCTCATTCAGAACTACAGAGTAATCTTTCCAAAACAAGAAGAGAGGGAAACTTAGATAGAAATACCACGCTACAGCAATTTGGTGTTGTTATGGGTTTGTGTGGCGCAGTTTTCTTTGGTAGTGGGGGAGGGGGCTGCAGAGGTGGCTCCTTTAAGAAGCTGCTAGAAGCTCCACCGGCTCCAAAAAGTCGGACCTGCCTCTGCAGCCCAGACAGGGAGTGACGGTGGGAGCATCTCTGGGAGAACATATTTAAGAAGGGGAACCGGCAGTGTGGGGGTTGGGAACGTGAGAGGAACATCTCTGCCGACACTGGAGTCAGTGAAGAAGGAGGGGGGGGAGGAGGGGCGCCTGAGGAGGCTGATGGCCCTGCAGCCTGCGGTGAGGCGGCAGGCTGTCCCCCAGCAGCCCATGGAGGTGAACGGTGGAGCGGAGGCTCCCGAAGATGGCCGTAACTCCATGGTAAGAACCGCACTGAAGCAGTGTGAGACTGGAGAGCAGCCCACGGAAAGGACCCGCGCCAGGGAAGTTCGGGAAGAACTGAAGCCCGCAGAGAGAACCCACGCCAGGGAAGTTTGTGAGGAACTGCAGCCCATGGAAAGGAACCATGTTGGAGAAGTTGGTGAAGGACTGTCTCCCGTGGGTGGGACCCCACGGTGGAGCAGGGAACGAGTGAGGAATCTTGCCCCTGAGGAAAGGAGCGGCAGAGACAAGGTGT
>VYZV01020094.1:104878-128303 GCA_013401275.1 Pandion haliaetus | reverse complement strand
ATCCCTCCCAGTCCTTGTCTCGACCCACGAGCCTGCCTTTGTATTGTCCCCTCATCCGAACGTGGCCAGGGGCGGGGGTGGGGGGTGAGCGAGAGGCTTCGTGGTGCTTTGTTAATGGCTGGGCTGAAACCGAAACCATGACCAGTTTCTGGTATCTCAGATAATATCTTACATAAAATTTTGGTGTTTTAAGAACAGCTAGGGTTGAAGGGTTTTTGTTGCTTCCACTAAACCTCCCATTTGAAAAGCATTGCAGAACCAACTTGTTATTTCCTGTCTAGATTTTATTTATGCTTATTTGTCCTTTTACCAATATTATCCTTCAGTTTAAAAGGTTGGGGTTTTTTACTTCCAACTTTTCAGATTTTTATGTTGTTAAGATCAAGTTTGGCTCTTCTAGACTCTTCTTGTAAGGAACTAGAAAGGTTGTCCTAATTATACCCTTGTGCATTGCCTCTGTGCCTGTTTCTTATTTCTGACCATGAGATTCCAGCTGAAGTCTGAATGAGGTCTTTTGGTTTGGTTGTGAGTTTGTTTGGTTTGCTGCTTGAATTCTGATCTGGAATCCTGGGAACTACAAACAGAAGCAATCCTGGGCTACACAGACCAAGAGAGCTCTGCGTATTGAATATATGTAACTATTTCCCTTTGGCTAACATGTGAGGGAGTGTATTTACTGCCCTCTTGGCCCATGTAGATATGTTTACAGCATTTAAAAATGATGTCTAGTTCTTGAGCAGTAAATCTTAAGATGCACTAGTCTAGAGGCCATTAGAAGTATTTTAAAATATGCAAAAAGCAAGCAGTCGAAATGATGAAATCAATGCAATTAGATATTTCATTCCTCTGAATTGTATCTGTACCTTGATTATCCTGGCCTTATAGGTCCTTATAGGTTTTCACATATTTTTTGTGCAAATTCTGTACTCCTCTGTGTGCTTAGTAACCTTTATCTGAAATTTAAACTTTGATCTTTGGGGATTTTTGTTCAATGCTGAACTTGTACATAAAATATAGAACAGAATGGCAAAACAACACTTGCATTCGGAAGAACAGTCCTCAATGTATTTCTGAAGTTAGAGCCAAGGAGAAGAAAGCAAGAAACTTTGACAGCTTTTTTCACAATGCTGTATTTAAGCTGCTTCACATTAAAAGTATTTCAGACTAAACTCCTGTATTGAACTACCTTTTCAGTCGTCTCAGGACACACCTGAAAAGTATGTTGTGGAGGCATACTTCAAATAATCTGAAAAAAATTAGAATTTGTTTTTGCCAATGTGTTTGTATTTCCCTCGTGTAGAGCTAGATGCTGTGCATTGTAAGGTTCATGCCTTGATGGACTCTTGAATCAAAGGGAGGACTACAAGAACAGATCCTTCTGTGCGTACATGGAGATTTGCTTGTTTGTAGCATGGGCTGTGAGGTCCACTTGCATGACTGATGTCACTGGGGGTGGAGGTTGCAGACTGAGGTTATTTTGTCACTCAGCTGCATATGAGAAACGTGAAATGTATAGCCTCGACCTTGTGAGCTTTTCCATACAGTGTGGTTGTCCATACACTGCACTCATTCAGCCTGCTAGTGCGCTTGCAACTTTTGATCCTAAATAGTTAAAATATAAGTTGTTTTCCATATCTCCATGCACATTCAGCTCTGGGGCTGTCTGCTGAGAGAGCAAATGTGTGGATGACAACCTGTTGTTTGTACCTTGAATAGTCATATGCCATCTCTGGGGACAATGCACAAGTTTGCCTTGTGAAATAGTCTGTGTTTCAGGAAGCCAACTGGTATGCTGCCTGTTATGTTTCCACCAAAGTCCAGTCCTTTGGGATTTCATAGTTAACTGAGAAGCTGGGACTGTTATCTGTGATTAACATTTGAAAGGAAAGATCTGATCCTTTTTTCCCAGGAAGAAGTCTCTTAAGCTTGCCTCCTGCACTGTCCGTGGAATTAGAAAATGAATTGCGTAGAGCAAGTGACATTAATCCCTGATAAAATTCAACAAAGTTGAATTGGGCCATTATTTTGAGGCCAGTGGCTGTGAGATTATAGGTTTTTAAATCCTATGCCTTGAAAACTCTGTAGTCTTTTTCAATGGGTTGTAAGGTGGTATTGTTAATGCAAAACTTATGTTTTTCTTTGTCACACCACAATGCTGAATTGAGTGGGCTTAATAAAATGCCATTATTGAATTCTACCAGAAGAAGGATTTGCCATTTTCATGTCATTTTTTCAAGCAATTTTTTAAAGGAAAAAGAACTTGGATATTAAATTTTTTGTAGCTGGGGCCAAAGCCTCTGACCACTCCCAGAGCTCTCATTGAAGCCACTGGCAGTTTTCCTTGCGAAGTAGTATCAAGATTAGATAGGCAGCATACGTGGATTAAGGGCATCAGTCCATGTCTTGGCCTGTGAGCCTTCTGAGGATAATCTGGGTCTGCCCTGTGGTGGGAGTGCAACTGCCATGCTGTGGAACTGCTGAATTGCTCTCTGCCGTTAGAAGTGTTTCCCATAGTATGTAGAGACGTCTACAAGGAATCCGACCTCTTCCTGATGCCCATTTGCTTCAGCAAGGCTACAGCAAATAGGACTGACTGCCCAAGCAGTCCTAAACCATATAAACTCAGAAATTCTGTACTTTGCTGACAAATTTATCATCAATTTCAAACAAAAAGCTGTACCACTTCACCTTGCCACCAGCTATTTAATACTTAGAGGACCTTATGATCTTGCATCCTGAAGAGTAACTCAGCTCACTCCATTTGTGACACCTCTTCACTGTCTTATAAGCATTCCTGATTTGAAGTGCTGTCCAGTTTGATTGAAAAAAAGTAAAATAATCCTATTCCTAAGCTCCTGCACTTTTGTCAGGGTGCACAGAGAATTTGGTGATAAATTTTAGTTAAATTCACAGTTCCTATTTATAGATATTTAAATCTCAGTCAGCTGCAGTATGCCTGATTTAACTTGCAGTGAAAAATTCACATCACATATAATTAATGTGCTTGAGATATATTTGATTTAATTACTGCTGTTGCACGTGCTTATGTACCAAGTACACATTTCTCATAAATTCTCCCACATGATTATCTGCAGGAGATTTGTTTCAGGATGACATCGTTTCTGTATTTATAAACTGAGTGTTTAAGTAGACTGGCCTTGTTTTAAGCTTTATTTTTGTCCCTGCTACAAAAATAAAATAGATGAAGGAAATAGGGTGTAACTCTTCCCTATGCTTATAGAAATTGTATTTCAAAAGAATTGTTTCTCTTCCTCTTCCCAACTGTATTTCATGTCGCCAGTGCTGTGTCATTTTAGGACTCCTTGCTGATGCAAATTGTCCTTTCCACTTTCAGAATTCAGTACAAATAAGCACTGATTAAATTTCACTGCAGTCTAGTAGCATGATAAATTTTTGTGTTGCTATTTGCTTGTTATAGATAGGGAAACTAAAGGAGAGATTTTATGTGACTTGCTCACTGTGAGGAAGGGATTAGATAGAAATCAGTATGTTCTTGGAGCACCCCTTTCTGTCTCTGTACAAAAATAATGAAAATACTACAAACTTGGAGCAGTGGCACAAGATTTATCATAGTAATTCCTTAAGCATTGCAGCTACCTATTTCTTTGTTGGTCTTAATGGGGAAAATTGGACTTTCACAATGTTTCTTCAAAAACACTTTTCTAGTGGTGATTGGTAAAAATACTCCATATTTGTTAATACTGTTTTTATTTAATAATTTTTTAACCTATAATAAGTCAAATTGATTTTTATTTAGCTGGGTAGGAGTAGAGTGCATTGCTTGCATATTGGGTTTATAGAGCGGGTACAGTCTTGTCTATATTTGGTTTAATACTACACTGTTAGAGGAAAATTGATCATGCCAGTTCCGGCAGCCTGAGGGAGGTGAGGCTGCTGCTGCTCTGTGGCCCCACGTTCATCCAGTAGCAAGGCTAAGCCTGTGTTCCCAGTGGACCCATGCACGCAGCACCCATGAACACCACATGTATACATATACACACAGCCTGATCAGACGGACACACAGAGCACTCACACAAGCACTGTAGACAGCACCAGGGGCCTCATCCTGCTTCTCTCTCTCTCAGGGAAGGACTGGGTCCCCTAGTAAGGCCCATACACATACATGTGGAAAACGTGGATCCTGCCAGCAGCTGGGGTCACTCAATCTGCCTTGTAGCTGCCCATGAGTCCCAGTTGCTGGCATCGGGGTGTACAAGCCCTGGAGGCCGCAGCCCTGCTCCAGTTGCTGGTACTGACCATGTCACTTGCACGCATATACACGCGAACACACAGAGACTTGGCTAGGACTCCCCTGGTCCCATAGCTCACCCCACTGTGCTTTTGCCCTTGGAGACTGTTACGGGTTTGTGTGGCATGGGGTTTTTGGTAGCGGCGGAGGGGCTGCAGGGGTGGCTCCTGTGAGAAGCTGCTGGAAGATCCCCCGGCTCCAAGCTGGACCCACCTCTGGCCCAGGCTGACCCAGTCAGTGACGGTGGGAGTGCCTCTGGGAGAACAGATTTAAGAAGGGAAACCTGCAGTGAGTAGTGGGATTGGAATGTGAGAGGAGACCCTCTGCAGATACTGAGGTCAGTGCAGAAGGAGGGGGAAGAGGGGGATGATGCAGCCCATGGTGAGACAGCAGGCTGTCCACCTGCAGCCCATGGGGGTGAGCGGTGGAGCGGAGGCTCCTGAAGTTGGCCATAACTCCATGGGAAAAAAACGTGCTGGAGCAGTGTGTGACTGGAGAGCAGTCCGTGGAAAGGACCCACNCCCCCATCCCCTGTTCCCCTGTGCCGCTGGGGGCAGGAGGTAGAAAGAACCAGGAATGGAGTTGAGCCAGGAAGGCGGGAGGGGTGGGGGGAAGGTATTCTGATGTTTGGTTTTCCTTCCTAATATCCTTGGTTTTGATTTGATTGGTAGTAAATTAAATAGATTTAGTTTCTTCCCCAAGTTGAGCCTGTCTTTTGCCCATGACCATAAGCGGGGAGTGATCCCTCCCAGACCTTACTTATCTTGACCCACAAGCCTGCCTTTTTATTTTCTCCTCATCCCACTGTGGCCAGGGGTTGGGGAGTGAGTCAGCGGCTGCGTGGTGC
This sequence comes from Pandion haliaetus, assembly GCA_013401275.1. Taxonomy (NCBI): domain Eukaryota; kingdom Metazoa; phylum Chordata; class Aves; order Accipitriformes; family Pandionidae; genus Pandion; species Pandion haliaetus. The sequence goes on along the minus strand of VYZV01020094.1, from coordinate 123,186 downwards.
TTTGTTACCAGCTGGGCTGAAACCACGACAGAGATGCACAGGATCTCTCCCATCCAGGGCTGGCTGTTAAAGGCCCCTCTTGCCCCAGCTCCTGGGCCACCTTCCCCTGCTCAGCAGCTTGTCCGGCTTCATCTTTGCTCATGATCACACACTCACTCACACATGCTCCAGTGCTGGCGCCACAGACACATGGGCCCTCCAGCTGGTGGTCTGAGTCCAGTTGCTGCACCTAGACCCCCATACACACACGCACATCAAGTAGACAGTCCCTCACACAGGAACAGGTTAGGTATTTAACAGGAAAATAGGACAGACTGCGCTGGTCAGGCACAGGGCATGGCCAGACAAGCATACCCAGCAGCCCACTATTCACATGCGACCAGCCCTTTTTATCCTCTTACTCCTCTATTTTCCCACAGTCATTCCTCACCAAATCACCTAAATCCGTCCCTTTTACTGTCTTTGGTTCTTCCCCTAAACTTCCTGTAATGAGTCCTGTGCAATCCTCAAATGCTCTTCCCCTGCATCCCATAATGTGTCTCAGACCCCTGGACAGCAGCCCCACTTAGTCCAAAAGGTGATCCAGAGGACTACTCCTGATGAGTTGATGATGATCTTGGTGGGTTTCACAGCTGGACATGGGGACTGAGGCTGTACTGGGTCAGCTCTGGCAGGGGCTCAGACAGGGTGTTCCTTCCTTAGGAGTCTGTAGTTTGGGTTCCTGCCTGCAATTGTGTGCCCCTGTGCTGCTCTGGGCTTGTGGAGATGGGCCTCCGATGGGCTGATAGCTCCTGGGTGTAGCTGGAGCAGGGTATTATTTGAGCTCCGCCCCTGCCATTGTCTCTCTGGCCAGCTTTGTGGGGGAGGTTTTATCACATAACCTCACTGATACATTCTGTAAGAAAGTCAGAAATAATTGCTATGTAGATACATTTCTGTTACTGCTGAGGTTTGACACTCCCCCCCATTAGAATGAAGACCTGAGCCTTAGCTGATGTGAGCTATTAAGATGTTTATTGATTAATGAACACTCTAAGAGGAAATACGTAGAGCAGCAATAGTCTATGTAAAATAATTATACTCTATACAATCAAATATACCAATTTACAATTTTATAATGATACAGAATGCAGAGTCTAAGAAATCACGTTTGTGATTACTACTGAATTAGTTTTCTAAGTAATGAGGTGTAAATGTATTTCCAGCCTCCATTCCCCACCTAACCCTGGATCTTAAGAATATAAACCTGATGAAGTGTCCAGCATGTCATACAAGCGCATTTCCTCCAGCATCCTTGTAGACTTGAATCCGCATGTCAGCATTGCTACCATCTGTAGGTGTCGCGTCCCAAAGTTGGAGCTACTCAGGTTCGTGGATTTCCTTTGTCAGAATTAAGGTGAAATGACACCAGGGGAGTTCAAACAACAATCAACATTTATTCAACCTAGCTAACCTTGCCCAAGTACAAGTGAATTTGTCAATATGAACCTTGCATCATGTCATTAAGCCACTGTTTGAAAAGAGAAGGGAGGTGTAGAAAAAGAAGTGGAAAAAAGGAACATGAGACTGTGTCAGGAGGGGATCCCTCCCATTGAGTCACGAGGTTCAGAGCAGACCCCCTTGCTTTCTGGACTCCATTCTCAAAGAGGAGTCCAGGGGCGGCTAGATCCACTTCTAGTCTCAGACTTGGTCAACGGTTTATGTTTCAAAGGATGAGGTGTAGGGACTGTGGAAAAGAGAGAAGAAAAAGAGAGAGAAAGAAAGAAAGACAGAAAGAAAAGAAAAAGAGAGAAGAAAAGGGTTTCACCAGTCCTGCGTCCAGTGTTGGTCCAGCCAGCGTAGAGATCCAGTTCCAGAGGGCACACGTTGAGAACTCGTTCCTCCTTCTTTTATAGTGTGTTAGTCGGTGGTCTCGACATGCGCAGTTCACGTTCTCAGGGTTCTCTGGAATCAGTCAATGAGCTTTTCTGGGGGTTCACTGGGGAGTTGTCTCTCTTTCTGTGCTGGCATGACCACTTAAGATAGAAGCACAGTCTCATCCTCCAGGTGCATACGCTGTGTTCCTTCTCATGGTCACTTAAGTTAAGGAATTGTGGCTTTGGAGAAGTGTGGTCCCACCCTCCGTGGGGCCCTCTCTTCCAGCCACATTGTCCTGTTCACACAACTCCTGCGTTTTTACAGAGGCATCTTTTCCACCGAAGTTCTTTAACAAATGTTTGAGACATTGACTATAATTTGTCAGACCGTCACAATAGGTGTCCACACATCTACCATTGGAAGACCTGCCTTCCTTTTCCTCCACTTGATTTGGCATTTTTTTATCTATTTGGTATTTTATTTTCTATTTGTTTCTGAGTTTGGGCCCAGGTCTTCATTAGCTTGCACCTCCATGTCTCTGCCAAAGCTCTTCCCAAGTAAACAGCCCTCTCATTACTTTTTTGACAGTGGTCCCAGTTTTGCTACATCCGTACCCAGATTTCGTATTTCATAGTTATACAGGCAATGTAAGCCTTATGTAGTGTCATCAACAGGATTGCCTCAGTGTGAGTGGCCTGGCAGCCCAAAATTCACGTATTATTACCAGCTTAGAGTGTTTGGATTTGGTTAACATTTTTCAGTTACTAGGTATAATAATTCTGTTTTAGCCCTAGATCTCTACCTAGATCAAATTCATCATGATCAGGTTCTTACTGTATGTGCTGGAGCACATGCCAGAGCAGCAGGGTAACTCTGTTTTCACACTTCTGCTGTGGGCTGTCATGGTTCCTTACTAGGGCCTTAGCTATTGTGAGGCCTTGTGCTCCAGTTTGACTTCTTACAATTTCCTTTACACACAATCCATTTCTTACTGAAGCCTTTCTGTTTAATTTACTTGGAAATAAATGAGTACCTTGGTGAAAGACGTAGAGCTGAGTCTCGATTTCCTTGCTTTAAAGAAGCCTATAAATGTTTTAATAAGCAAGAAAAGCTTATTGCTGTGAAATCTCCATAACACTAAGTGGAAATATAGGGCCAGGAGTTTTTTCCAGACATGAATCTAATTAATTTTTCTGTGTATAGGTAGGATGAATCACTTAAATCATCCTTGATTAGGTATTTCTCTAATCTCTTCTTAGGTCTCCAGATAAGGAGACAAGAGTTTCCACAGCCTCCAGAAGTAATCAGTTTTAAAACTTCATTATCCTTTAAAGTTCCAATTGTATGTTTGTTTTGTTTGTTTGCTTTTTTGCTTTGGGGGTTGTTTTTGTTGTGGTTTTTTTGTTTCCTAAAATCTGATCTCAGTATTTTTAGTTGCCTTTTTAGGCTGACTGGTTTTTTTCCCAGGGGACTAAACAAACTCTTTTCTTTCAGTCTTTTCTCAGAGGCCTTGTATTCTAAGTATCTTGTAATTATTTGTTCTTCTCTGCTGCCTCCCACATCCATTGCCCTCATCCTGTCACACTCAGAATCCTGCTGTTCTTACAATGCTAAACTTCATTGTTTTGTGATTGTGACACAATTATCTATCACATCTCCATTTTCAACACTAATTCCTCCATATTTAGTCAGAATAAAATGTCCTTTCCTGGTAACCTTCTCAACTTTCTTAAGCAACAAAGAACCTTGCATACTTCTAGTAACTGTGTTGCATTGCTTTCTCACCCACTGCCTGAATTAATCAATTCTTGTATTTTACCATCATAGTCTGTCTTGGGTAGTTGAGATAACTAGTTAAGAAAAAATGTCTGTATTTGCTTCAAAATTTGAGAATCTTTTTAACCTATAATATTGCTTTTGTTATTTTCTACCCTGCTTTTCATCCTAACTTCAGTCCACTCTTTTATCTTTTCTTGAATTTCAGAATAAATGCACTATTCCTAAAGTACAATAGAAAACATTGTTACTCTTCTCTCCTTGCCATGGTTGTCTTTCATGAACAAGCTGTCACCTTCTGTGTTACTACTCCAGTTGGTTTTGTTTGTCCCAGGGAGTTTAATGATGCCAGGTGGGACATACTGCAGAACTTCTCAGATGGTTTGGTATTTTTGGCATTTGTGTGGACATCATAGGTGTTTAGGGAACTGTCTTTTGACATTCTGTCTTTGTTTCTTCCACAATCCTATTGCAATTTCCAACTACTTCCTAGAGTCTAGTTCTAAGACAAAGTTACTGTTGTCTTAATCTGTAAGGGCTTTTCCCATTAGTTCCCTCAAAAACTAGTATAATGCCTTTTTGCTGTTGCTGAGCTAGTATTCTGAACAGCTCCTCTACCTCTGCAGTTTTGGGCCATCCTTCATTTGCCAAACAGGCATTCTCAGTCCAGAAAATTAAAACACTTCTGCTGATGTTGTTTGTGCAGCCATGTGTTCATTTCCAGTCCTGCATCTGTCCCTACTTGGGTCTATACACCTGACTAAGGGATTGAAGAGGGAGCCACCTGTGTCTTCTGACTACTTCAGCAGTCTCCTAGAAACCAAATATTTCTGATCTGTTATAGCCATATCTGGCAATGTCATTAGTACCAGGTGACTAGGTAGTATAGAGCAGAAGGGTCCCCAAAGGGGACAGTAGAAAGGTAATTAAACTCTTGGAAGGAAGTAGTCTTTTAATATTATGGAACAGAATGCTACAGGGTTGTTTGGAAGCCTGTACTCTCCTTAAGTCATGCAGTATTTAAGCTTTCTAAATCGCTTTTGAAAATGAGCCTTAGGTAGTAGCATACACATGGGTGCTTCTGAATGTCTGTGGTCTCCAGCCATATTTCAGAGCATGAGTGCAGAGGAAGTTCTGTTACCTTTATGTCCTGAAGTCGTTGCTCTGCAGATTAATTGGGTGGTCGCTGCGGTTTCTTTTTTTGTCCACCTGCTTGAATTGCAGAGACCTGAGACTCTTTTCTGCAATGACGTATTTGCAGACAGAATAACATGCAGGGATCTGTCAATCTATTTGGTGCAGGAGTTACTAGCATGTTACTCTGATATGTCGTAGAAACTGTATTTTACCAACTGAAGCTTTCTGGAAGTGCTTTGGTTGGTTGGTTGGTTTTGTTGTTTATTTTTCCTCTTGTCTGTAGCCACAGAATAATTACCTCTCGTTGTTTAAAGAAATGCAGAAACATAGAACTATTTAGGAATGGATTTGAAGGAGAAGCTGATTTCCTTTTGCAAACTGGGTAACATTTATTTCTGAAAATTTAGTATACTGACTTAACTTCAGTGCACCAGATACCACATACTGGAATAAGGACAAGTATGCGGGTTTTAGTCAAGGAGATTGTTAGTTTGGTCCAGTTACATGAATATATCAATGATTTGCAAGTTGCACCAGTGATTCTTTACACTGTTAATGAAAAGACACTCAAAACATAACAACTTACATGAAAATAATTCTTAATAAACATATTGGCATTTACAAACCACAAATTGGTCTGTAAAAGGAACTATTGTTACAACAAAAGTCAGATATAATACATTATTTAGTTTAATTGACATGCTGTTGAATAGTTCATCAGATTTGGACATCAGCTTGGCATCTTGTATAATCTGATGTTCCTTACAAGAAAAACCAACTGAAGTTAGGATTTTGGACTTCTGTGGAATTCTATGCCTAGCTCCAGAGGATGTCAAGAAACTTTTACTCAGTAGTCAGCATGTTAAATTTAGCTTGAGTGTAAGCTGTTAGTTTTATCAGTATTAAATTCCTGGGACAAAAATAACATTTTTGGTGTTCTCAGTAATGCAGTCTATTTTTTAGATGTCTGGTTTTAGCACAGTATGTGATGTTAACTGATGTAAAGCATTGCAATTCTCATAGAAGGAAAGGATAAATCTGGGCTTAAAATTATTTAATTTTGAATTCTGAAAGTTCTTTCTGACCTTTTGACTTCTTTTTGCCATTTTATTAAGCTAATGCCATATGTTGCCATCTGAGGCAGCTGAAGGTCACTAGTACAATGAAGCAGCCCCAAAAGATTTTGAGAGTACTAAAGATCATGGTATTTGTGTTTTGCTGCATAAAAAATTCCAGAGAAACTTTCTATTAAAAAAATACAAAACAATTCTGAATGGAAGTACTCCTACCTATGATAAAATGGCCTGGAGGAGAGAATGGTCATGAAGCTTGCAAGAACCACAGGAGCTTGTGGCTGCACATCTATGCTACTTGAATATATTATAGTAAGAAGGCACAATGGCTTTACCTTTTTCATAGTCCTACATTGGGTAGAAAGGTGTCACACTTTGTGTTTGAGAGTCTTGTGACAAAAACTGTCTTCAGAGCTGAAAGTATACAGAAGTATAAGCAAACCATACTCCATTTATATTTTATTTAAGACAAGACTTAGCCCTCAGAAAAACAGACAAGAGTGTAGATAAGGATTTTGAGGCTTTAAATCACTGATGTTTCTGTTGTATAATAAGATAGGTGAGGCAATTTCAGAGAGTTTTTTAAAATGTATTCCTACAGTGGAGTCTGTAAAATAGGCTTTTCAGTGCCAAGATAGTTGGAGGACTGGAAAAAATCAAATGCACACCTCTCAAATCTCAATTCTGTTGATACTTTTGTATCTTTTTTTACAAATACCACCTGTGTTTAGTCATACTGAAAGAACATCTAAGGAAAAAAAAATATCTTTTTAATATTTTCCCTACCCTACCACCCTTTCCCATAATTTTAAGTCGTTTACCTGTTAGCAGTCTCTAATCTAGATATGTTTTCTTCTGCATTGAACAGAGAGTTGCAAAAAGGCTTGGTCTTGAGAACACTGCCGAGAAGAGCCTGGCTGCCTACTCATGTGAAGTTGGTTCTCCCCATATCTGTATTGAATTAAAGAGGGTTGAATATGTGTTAATATTTTTTTCTTAATAGTTTTTTTCTTTCAGTGAGCATGTGGTGGGTTGACCTTGGCTGGCCACCAACTCCCCTGCCCAACCTCACTCTCACTCCCCCTTCTCAGCAGGACAGTGGGAGGAAAATAGGATGGAGAAGCTTGTAAGTTGAGATAAAGAGATCAGTTGCCAGCTGCTGTCATGGGCAAAACAGACTTGTGTTGGGAAAAATTAATTTATTGCCAGTTGAAATAGAGTTGCATGGTGAGAAACAAAGGCAAAAACTAAAAACACTTTCCCTGCCCTCCCCTGCCTCTTCTTCCCAGGCTCAACTTCACTCCTTCATTTCTGACTCTTCTACCTGCTGCCCCCGAGTGGCACAGAGGTATAGGGAATGAGGGTTGTAGTCAGTCCATAACAGCTCCTCTGCTGCTCCTTTCTCCTTATGCTGTTCCCCTGCTCCAGTGTAGGGTCTCTCCCACAGGCTGCAGTCCTTCATGAACTGCTCCAGTGTGGGTCCTTCCCATGGAGTATAATCCTTCAGGAATGGACTGCTCCCATGTGGGTCTCCCACAGGCCACAGCTCCTGCCAGCAAATCTGCTCCTGTGTGGGCTTCTCTCCACGGGCTGCAGGGGGATCTCTGCTCCGGTGCCAGGAGCACCTGCTCCCCCTCCTTCTCCACCAACCTTGGTGTCTACAGGGCTGTCTCTCATACATTTTTCCTCACTCCTCTCTGCCTGGCTGGCATTTTTTGCCCTTTCCTAAATGTGCTTTCCCCGAGGCGCCGCCCTCTTGGCTGAGGAGCTCAGCCTTGCCCTGCCGTGGGCTGGCTGGAGCCGGCTGGAACCGGCTGTGTCCGGCACGGGGCAGCCCTGGCCTCCCCTCACAGGGGCCACCCCTGCAGGCCCCGCTGCCAGCGCCGGGGCAGTGCACCTGGTACAGAGCAACTGTGGTAGTTACCTCAGGAGGGGAAAGTGAGGTGGTTTCTTCTTCTTAAATTATGACTCAGATTTGGCAAGTGTTTATATTGGGAAGCTTAGAGCCTAGAAGCAGTTATGGCGGTGCGTAGCTGAAGAGTTGTGAGAAGCCTCGGGTTCGCTTAGGGGATGCGGGGTGGGTGGTTTTAGGGTTTGCCAGGAGAGAGCAGTGCAGCTGCCTGGGACTCCAGGCAGGGGAGAGATGCAGGCCATGGGACAAAAAGGGTAGAAAGTGTTATTTACTGAAAAAAATACAACAAAACCCCCACCTTGGTAGGAAATTTGGGGAAGCTAATGTGCTTGCAGATGGTCCTTTGATGCTGTCATCAGAATGCTTAGGTTTGTGGTTGGCAATGCCCCTATGCCAGCCGGTGCTGCAGGTGTCAGTCCAGACATGGTCTTCTCCTGTCCCTGCTGCCTGGCTAAGCTCTCGCAGAAGGGAGCCATCTTTCCCCATACATGTACACATATAGGAAGAATTGCCTGGCATATGACCAAAAGAATTTTTTTTTTTTGGGGGAGGGGGGGGCAGGGAGGAACAGAAATAGTTTGTTTCCACATCTCTTTAGTATTGTTATTTTGAGGAGTTCAGATTCCTCTGGGCAAAACAGGCAGCAAAGAGTTAGAGCCACAGCTGCATTTTCTAAAATGCAGGAACGGGTCTGAGGTGAGGAAAACCTGGGTGGTGATGCTACAGAGCCTGAGATTGGCAAAGCTCATTCTTTTGACACCTACAGAGAACGTGTGGGGATGGGTTTTAGCTGCATTTGCCATAGCTGAGAGCTAAGGGAGCCGTTGTATTGTCGCTGCTCAGCAGCCTTTGGCTGCTGTGTTTTGTAGTCACACAAATGCTGTTGTTCCCTGTGTGGTCCCAACCGATGCCCTCTTGCTTATTTTCCTTTAATATTTTCCAGTGGTTTAGTTCTTCGCAGTAGGTATGGATTATCGATCTTGAGCTTGTTGACTCTGCAGTTGACTCTGCTTTGTTGTGCCTTGACTGGTAGGTATGGATTATCGATCTTGAGCTTGTCGACTCTGCGGATGACTCTGCTTTGTTGTGCCTTGACTGGTGGGTTTGCCGATTTTTTTTNTTTTTTTTTTTCATTTTTTGTAATATTCAGATTTCCTGGATGAGCCCTTTGAAATGTTTGCATGCTGTCACTCCTATGAGCTGAAAAATAAATCTGTATTTCAACTTATCAACGTGTTTGGTTACCTGAATTATGATTGTTATTGTTGTTCCCAAACCAGGTGGAATTAAATGTCATAGTACAAAGAATTAATTGGGTTTTTTTGGAACCTTTAGGAAGGAAATGGATTTTCTGTGTTCTTTTTTATAATGTATCAGTTTTTCTGTCACTACAGTGATTTTTGTCTGTTGGGTTTTTGCTGTTAGGTTAGGTTTATCTATTAGTATTTTCTCTCAACTTTGCTAGAGCAGGTATTTACATAAGGTGTATCTTGCTTTGCAGTGCAACACAATTCTCATGTTTGTTCTGATGCGCTTGGAATCATATGCAGAGTTGGGAATCTTGCTTTGCTGCTGTTATTTAGGTCCATTTCTATACTTGATAAAACATTTGAGGTCATAATTTATCTGCAGAGTTTTCTATTGCTGACCTTTTTCTAGCTTTCAGTGTTTCCATTTATGGTTACACACTGTCCCCTTGAGAAAATAATCACCTAATATGTGCTAATTTTTGTTTTCCATGACTTTGCACACCAGTGTAACTGATGCAGAATGTTTGCTGCTTGCTTCCAGACTGTCTGATTTAAATACTTGGTATTTGTATTATATACTCTGGCATCATACCCAGGGGTGCAAAAACCTATTACCAGACTCTCCAGTCCAGATTGAGCAATGCAAGGAAAAGCTATTTCTACCCTTTGGGTTTTTTGTAACCTGCTTTTAAGAGTAAGGTTTTGAACGCTTGTCTCTGCCTTAGAGCTTGGTGGGGGTGTGTTTGCTTCTGTAGTATTTCTCATGCTTGTGGCTGTGCATAGCTTACAGTTAAATATGCTGGGTTTGCAGAGACGTGCCCAGAGAGCAGCATGGTGGGGCATTATGAGATTCCTCTCCATGTGAATGTTAGAGGTTTTGTGATAGTAGACTTTGTCCCTCTGTTGCGTCTTTGCTCCATGAAATGGAAAGTTTGCAGGAAAATCTGAACGGTCTGTTCCACGTCAGTGGAACTGCTTTCGAGGATCAAATGATGTCATGTCCTGACTCCATTCCCACTCTCTGATCCATAGTGTCCTGCAGCTTTTCCTGTATGTGCTGGAATGCCTATCTCATTGGATTAAAGTAACCTTCTGATGTCACATGGTTTGACCAATGCCTTCCAAACACCTGTTATGCACTTGTCTTTCAGTTTGTACATTTACCTTCCAGGCTGATCTGAGGTTTGCACATGTATGCATTGATTACTGTAGATTGGACCCACTGCTTCTCTCCACTTTGAGGCTAATAAGCTCTTATAATGTGTGAAGTGGCTGGTATATGGATATTTGAACCAAATTTCATACTGAGCTTTACAATAGCTGAATGTTAGTAAGCCAAAGAGTAAAAAATTTAATTTTATATGGAACATCTTATTTTCTTTGTTACTGGAGACAATTCTGAAAACACAACTCAAAAGGGAATAGGTCATGTAAGTTTTGGAATTTACTTTTTCTTTTGATAAATATAATTCTACAAACAAATTACATCAGATATGTCTGTATTTGCAAGCGTCATTCCTACATATTAGCAGAAATTTGCTCTATTTATTCCTGAAAGAGGTTTACATATTTAACAATCCCTTTTGTGATGCCGCTGGCTATAAAAAAATATATTTCCAGTGGATGGAAAAGTTAATCTGCAGGCTTGAAAAGAGGGCTTTTTTCTGGGATAGAGATAATGAAGCTACATCTTCAGCACTAAGCATAATTTTGGCTCATTTTTTATACAATCATAGAATTTTGGGTTGGAAAGGACCTTTAAAGATAAAGTAGTCCAACCCCACATGTTGTCACAAGGTTCATATAACCTGGGGGCATGGCCTGTGGACAGTTTTACCTTGTTCATATTTCCAGATGACATACTGCTGTAATCTTGGTTGACAAAAAGTGAGATTTGCTTAGCTTAAAGCAGCTGTGTGCATTTCTCAGTTCAAAACCACACACAGAAGAGAAAAAGCATTCGAACACTGCTTTAAAAAAGTAAATGCTATTAAAAACCACATGCATCTTTGTCAAATCTTAAGTAATATTGAAAGAAAACACTGTCATTAGCCCTAATCTGCTTCATGGACCAGTCTTTTCTACCAGTCTTTTCTACTTGTACCTCTTCTGTTTGTGTTTTTTTTCCTTAAAAGTTTGGTCTTTTTGTAAAGCTACTTGGGATAACCTGTGTGGCAAAGTATTTTGCTTTTAAGCATTCATCTGGTGGTGAATATTTTTCTTTTGGAAAGGTGCAGACTGTTTTTTGATATCCTGTTAGATTATTTTGGTAGGACCTGAAGTGGAATTTCTGACTCATCTTCATGCAGGAAGTACCACAGTAAGAATAGGAGGTGCAAAAGTTGAAATCGACAGGAAAACATTTTTGAACATGAAAAGTTTTTCAAAATCCATTTGTGTCCATCAGTGATTGTTAAGCCAGAATAACTCTGGCAGGTAAAAGAAGAATGAGTTTTGAGATGGAGTTTTGAGTGACATAGTTTCATCTCATGGCAAAGCATCATAAATTGTTTCAATTTCTGCACAAGAAGCCATGCTCCTTCATTCTACCTAAAGATATATGTGTGTGTGTGTGCATGTAAGAGTGACAGAGTAATTGGTACAGTTGGTTCAGAGGTGAATTTTGTCTGTTGGACATTACTGCATTCCTTAGTTTTATGGTTCCTGGAAGCAGTTTTCTTCCAGTGGTTCAGAGGTAAATTTACTTACAGAAGTGCAGTGTTGAGAGGTGTTAGATCAGACCCTTTTGGCAAATTACAATGCCTTATTAAGGGTTGTAGGTGGTTTTTTGAGAATTGCCCCAGGGCTGCTCTGAAGGCCATAATTTTGTGCTGGTGCGAGTGGAAGAGTCATTAGACTGTGCTACAGCCTCATCTTGCCAGCAGCATTAGTCATTTTAGGGATTGGGGATTGGTTTGAGTATACTTAGGAGCCTGTAAACAAACCAACACATAGACAGAGTTGCTCTAGAATGACAGGATGAATTTTTTTTGGCCTGTAATATGTATGAGGTCAGGCAAGATGGTTTACTGATACACTTGGTCCTAAGAAGAAATCTGTGTGCATGCATGTATAGTGCTTACCTTTCAGAAATGACAGCATAAGAGTATTAACTCAGGAAGTTGTTTTGTTCTTCAAGTAGTGACAAGTGCCTTCTTGACTCTAAGTAAAGTGTTATATTGGTACAAGTGGTACACTGTACTCTTGCACCCCGTGTGTTTGCACAGTGCGTTTTTGGTACCGGGGGCTGCAGGGGTGGCTTCTGTGAGAACATAGCAGAAGCTTCCTCCATGTCTGACAGATCCAGTGCCAGCCAGCTGCCAAGTCATACCTGCCACTGGCCAAGGCCAAGCCCTTCAGCAACGGTGGTAGCACCTCTGGGATAACATATTTAAGAAGGGAAAAAAACCAACTGCTGCGCAACAGCAGCCAGAGAGGAGTGTGAATATATGAGAGAAACAACCCTGCAGACACCCAGGTCAGTGAAGAAGGAGGGGGAGGAGGTGCTCCAGGCGCCGGGGCAGAAATTCCCCTGCAGCCGGTGGGGAAGACCATGGTGAGGCAGGCTGTCCCCCTGCAGCCCATGGAGGTCCACGGTGGAGCAGATGTTCACATGCAGCCCGTGGAGGACCCCATGCTGGAGCAGGTGAATATGCCCTGCAGGATGCTGTGACCCCATGGGAAACCGTGCTGGAGCAGGTTCCCGGCAGGACCTGTGGCCCTGTAGAGAGAGGAGCCCATGCTGGAGCAGGCTTGCTGGCAGGACTTGTGACCCCGCTGGGGACCCACGCCAGAGCAGTGTGTGGCTGAAGGACTGCACCCTGCAGAAGGGACCCATACTGGAGCAGTTCATGAAGAAGAGTAGCCTGTGGGAAGGACTCATGTTGGAGAAGTTCATGGAGGACTGTCTCCCATGGGAGGGACCCCACACTGGAGCAGGGGCAGAGTGAGGAGGAAGAAGCAGCATAGAAATTGTGTGATGAACTGACTGCAACCTCCATTGCCTGTCCCCCTGCGCTGCACGGAGGGAGAAGGTAGAGAATTTGGGAGTGAAGTTAAGCCTAGGAAGAAGGGAGGGGTGCGGGGAAAGTGTTTTTAAGACGGTTTTATTACTTATTACCCTATTCTAATTTGATTAGTAATAAATTAAATTAATTTTCCCCAAGCTAAGCCTTTTTTGCCCGTGATGGTAATTGGTGAGTGATCTCCTTGTCCTTATCTTGACCTACGAGCTTTTTGTAATATTTTCTCTTCCCTGTCCAGCTGAGGCAGGGGAGTGATAGAGCAGCTTTGGTGGGCACCTGGCATCCAGCCAGGGTCAACCCACCACACCCTGGTATGTAAAAGAAGAATCAGTTAGTAGCATCTTCAAATGTAGTTATGTGGAAGGTACATTCTTTTGGTTAGGAAACGTTGCATGCGTGCAAAGACACTGGAGGTGTAGTTTCACTTAACAATTCTAGTCTAAAATAACAGTCATTCAGAAGTCTGTTTTTAACTAAATTATGTTAATGTGATTCTTGGAAATTTTTCAGTGCCACCAGATAAATCTTAGCCAATGTCTAATGATCCCATAATATGAAATTCACAATATATTCAGGAATAAAAAATTTATTTTCTCAATACCCTTTAATGAAGCTAGATGCCAATTTTCCCTCCCCCCCCCCCGCGCTCCAAGCCTTCTTATTATTCTTTATAGCTTATGTAGTTTTGTTATGATTCTTAATGCATTTAAAAAAAAAACATTTTTAAAGGCAAAAAATACCAGGACACTTGTAAAGAAAATGAAAGCAAAACATGGCCACGGGTTTAATAATAAGCAAGTGTCATTGACTCTTATGTCTTACTTATTTTTACAAGAGTAAGGAGTCCAAACTCTAATGTGAAGAGTAAAGAAGAATTTAAATTAAACAATCAAAAAATACACTACTGGCAAGGTTTTAAAACAATGCCAGATCTTGAGCTAGATTACTTGCAACTATTTGAGTGAGAGATAATTGCAGAAGGCACTATTGTGAAGCAACGCTTGCCTTGTTAATATACCTTGTGTCTCGTATTCCCCTTCTTTTCTGCTACCTCTCCACCCTCCCTTTTTGCCTTAAGTTCTTCTGTCTCCTGGTCCTCTGGATGTTTTTTCCCAAGCTCGTGTCTACTCTTATTACATAAACAAATGAGGAATTTGTTGGTAAGGTCAATTCTGATCTTTCAGCTGCACCAAGTTATCATAGTAATGTATATCGAGGTTGAACATAATGGAAAAATTCTTCCCAGTAAGTCTAGTGCAAAACCAGAATAGGTGGCCCACAGAGATGGAATATCCCATCTGCAGAGGGTTTCGAGGTTTGGCCAGGCAAAGCCATGACCAACATGGTCTGGTATTGGCGTTAGTTCCACTTTGAGGAGCTGGTTGGTCTGGATGATCTCCAGTGGTCACTTCCAATCAAAATTCTTCTGACTCTGTGAGTTTTTAAGAACTATCTGAGTGTGCAAGCAGGTACCAGAATATACTGGTTTCTCAAATATTTCATCTGTGTCCATAATGGTTTTGTCATTCCTTTTCTTTATCTTCCCCATCCCACTAGTGTAAAAGCATCAGAGAGAAAATATTCCTGTGTGATTAAAAGAGTGAACACAAGTTGGAAATTATGACTGATATTATCAAACAAATGTTTCTGTGGAACTGCTCTGGGGCTGTCCCTGAGTTAGCTGCAGCCTGAGCAAATCTGTAGGACAAAATGTTTGGTACCAGGACCTAATGTACAGCATTATGCACATTTGAGGCGTCTTACTATCAGGTTAGCTCTGGACTGGCCCTGTGCCTGAAAGCTCACCAGTAGATTGAACAAATTAGGTGCACTTCTGGACCTCTCTTCTGCCAATTGATTGCTTGAAAGAAATCCATTATGTGATCTCCAAGTCTGCTCTGCAGTGTGCACTGAAGTGCAGTGTGTGGGGACCATCAGAAGTTGCCCTTCAAAAGTGTACTTCAAATCCAAACTAAAACACAAACGTAGACGACTCACGCTGAGAAACTGGCTCTGACAAATGTGCATGACAATTTATTTACTCTTGCAAGCTGCAGATATTGTTTTTTGTGCTCTTCACTTCCCCTCCCCTTCCTCTCCCTTCCCTTTTTTCCAGACTTTTTTCCCCTATAATTGATGAGAGTCAGAAGTTCAGACACTTTGAGAAAAGCTAAAACCCCAGTCATAGGTCTGAAAGAGCAAACAGTGCTTTCCCAGGACTGATTTTTTTAATCGTGTGCTTGCTTTAATCAAATTTTTGAAACATTACTTCAGCTTGTAGTGACTCACTTTTAGTTCCAGAGCTTGGAAGTTGTGTATTTGAGTTCAGGATCTGCATGAGTTTGAGTAAATGTCTGCAGAAACGGGCCAGTTCAGAAGTCTTGAAACTTGACTGTGCTAAATTCCTACTGTTGCCCAGTTGCTTTGTACATAAAAATTGTTCTATTCAGGTAACTGATTTAACATGTTTAGAAGGGTGTGGCAGAAGAGCCTTTTGGACTCTTTATAAAGTTTTCAACAGCTGTTATAACAATGCCAGAGTCCCACAGGACTGTAAGGA
Organism: Pandion haliaetus; assembly: GCA_013401275.1. Classification (NCBI taxonomy): domain Eukaryota; kingdom Metazoa; phylum Chordata; class Aves; order Accipitriformes; family Pandionidae; genus Pandion; species Pandion haliaetus. Next base: position 107,596 of record VYZV01020094.1, on the reverse strand, counting down.
AGTTTACGTTGTGCTAATATTTTAAAAGGTAAAGTGAATGACTGGGTACTTGTAGCATGCCAGCTTAACACCACTCCTATGTAAGATAATGATGGCTGTTGTGGGTTGACAAACTTTGAAAATTGCAGGTTTTTCTAAATGGTTTATGCTGCGATTCAAGCAAACAAAAGCTTAGGGGGTCATAATGGTTTGTGCTTTTTAAGAGGTCGGATTTACTGATAACCGTGGGTGTTTACAATTTTTAGAGAGCTAAAAGCTTTACTTGTCCAGAGAAGTCCATGTAAATTAATGAACAGTAGCCATCTGCCTGACTGACTTGAAACACAATGTCAAATTCTGTAGTAAAGTGGTAATCTTAATGTAATCTTATAGCAACCTGCAGAGCCATGAGAAATACATAATTATTTTATTGTATTCATCACTTTTTAAATCCACTTCCATATTTAAAGTTAATTCAGTGGCTTCCTACCTTCATTTTAAAGCATGTTTCCATGAGAGAGGTCACATCCTCACTACTTTTTGTCCTGAATTTAAGAAATTAAAAACAAAATGATGCTGTAGTATAGCAAAGAAATAGGAAATTTTTATGTGCATGCTTATAAGGTCACTTATACAAAGGTCAGGCGTTTGAAGAGACGTCCAAACCGTTCCTTTGCCTGATGGATAGCAGAGACCAGACCAGCATGACTTTTAATTTGAGTTAAATACCACTAGAGAATAGAGACTTAAATACCACACTTAAGCTTGGATGTCAGAAGAGAAAGACATTCTGTTGTAGGAGGGAGGATCCTTCCTTGAAAAGGAATAAAAGGATAAAGCAGAATAACTTTAAATATACTATTCCCTGGCATTATAGAATCCTTCTCATCTAGGTTTTGTGGAATATCTAAGAGGCATCTTATTTTCTCTTTGTGGAAAATAATAAAAATAGTTAGGGCTTCCATTTCCTGGAAAGAAAGGGTCATGACTGGCTTTGAAATACATTGCCTTAATAATAACTTCTGAGGAGAAGTGAAAGGAGCCGTTGACTCTCAGACTGTCTGCAAGCATAAAGGAGAAAAATGTTAATAGATGAATACCTAAATGTTTCAATTACTTCAAGTATTGAAACATTTCAAGATTGTACTGTTATTCCTGTAAGTTTAATCATGTGAAATGTATTTTACCTTACCACTGCCCTTTTTAGTTGATGCTTTTCTCTGGTATAATTCCACTAATTGGATGTGTTAATAATATAAAAAGATTTTATAAGGTTAAGAATGCATAATAAAATATTTTAAATGGAATATACTCTACTACTAAAATCTAAGTATTGCTATATAAAAAGAGAAGATGTAGTAACCTACTTCTACATAAATGTGAGCCATCTGAAGTTTTTTTAAAGTCAGGTCTGTTTGGAAGGGAGACAAAAGCACTGTAGGGGCATAGGAAACAAATAATTTAAAAAAGAAAACAACTGCCACCCTAAATTTGTTTAGAAGATCTTTTATTTATGTTCTGTTTCACTTATGACTGCATCTTTAAATGCTGTTACACTATATCCTTTTTTTCCATTGTCTGTATGTGTTACTTGACTTGGACTGGTTTGCATGGAGGTTCTAGCTGTAAAGGTTGCATAGGGATGTGAATGTGTTTGGGTGACTCCCCTCAATTTTCTTTGATTTCTTCTGAACTCTGTCTTGTGTAATTATGTTCTGATAAGATTTTTTTCTTGGTGGATAGAGACTGGCAAGTGTGTGGAAAGCTTTGTGGTTTTGACAGGATGCATCTGGTTTTGATTTTCGTGATCTGCCAACAGTGTGTGATCTGGTTAACTTGATTAGCATAAACAGATTTTTTTTTTTTTTTTTTCCTTAACATGATGTGAACCCTGTGGCTGCAGCCAGGCATTGCTCCCATCTCCCTTTGCTCAGACTAATTTCTGAGCAAGCTGCTGTTTGAGAGACAGATCTGAAGACCCTGAGCTGTGTACAGTGCAATTACTAATACTCTTCAAGTTCTGTTCTGAGCTGCAGATGTGGAGAAATGCCAGCCTTCATTAGGCTTTAATTATGTCTGGGGAACAGATTTCATGTGTGGAGCAGCCAGTTCCACTAACAGAAATGTGCTTGTGCTGAAAAGTAGGTCTCAGTCAAGATCTTCCTCAGTGTAGAGAAAAGAGAGTGATGCTGATGTCCTCCCTGTTTGAACAACTAACCCTTCTCTCATCAGCTCTGGGGAGAAGCACAGGGTGTATCTGGCTTCCTAAGTCACTGAAGGTGAAGAAATTCTTGATGTTTCAGGCTAGAAAAAACTTCACTGTTGGGGAGCCTGGAACAGGCAGAGAGGTTTGGTGAGGCCAGTCAAATGCAGGTAGGTGCTGATCTAGCCAGAAAGGCCTCTTGCAGCTGAAAATCTGGTGTGTAGTGCGTAGTGGTGCATCTACTCTGTGCTGACAAGTGGCCACAGCATTTCAGAAAGGTCATTAACAGCGGAAGATGCGCTTGAGAATTTTTTCTCTAATCACTCAGGTCTATGCTTGGGGAGTAAATGGATGACATCCTTCCATGTGGTTTTGGAGAGGAGTGTGGGGCTGTCTTTACAGTATAGCACTGTAACACAGTTGCAGATCTGTGAGAAAATGCAAGTGGCAGATCAGTTTTTCTTCAAGCCTTTGGAAACTTGTGAGCTGCTCTGTGCAGATTTTTTTTTTTTTTTTATTTTTGGCTGAATCCAAGC
>VYZV01020094.1:81549-102888 GCA_013401275.1 Pandion haliaetus | reverse complement strand
ATCTCACTTATATCAAAGATATGTTGCATCAAGACTGTTCCACACTAGCCAGGAATACTGCTGAGTAAGATTGTCTCAACAAGAAACGTTGGATGAAATCTTTATGTGTAGGCAGAGGAGGAAAATCCAAGGGCTTTTTGGACATACTAGTTCTTACTCTCTCTGAAGCTTGAGGCGTTCTTACTCGCCCTGAAGATAGCCATGCCCTGCAGTTTACTCGGTCATATTTTTAAGCTCTGTCTACATTTGTTCTGTATTACGCTATTAATGGCATCTGAAAGGAGATGGAAAGGGTATTGGGCTTGCTCAGTCAATTTGGTTTATTTTGGAGGGGTTTTTTTGTAGAATAGATCTAATCCCTCTTTATTTAAATAAAGAGAAATACATAGTTCATTGCTATAAAAATGTCACTAGTGTAAAGATGACATCAGCTATATTCAGAATTCATCACTGGAGACTCAGCATTTCCCACTGTGCTTTCTGAGACAGTTCTGCCCTTTTACACAGAGAAAATATGGTAAATTACAAACAACCATATGCTCAGATTTAGTAAAGATTCAATTTTAATAATTGTACCTACAACAGAGATTGAAGCTAGTCTCACATTTTAATACTGACCTTAAATGTTGTTGTGCTTTGACATTGGTTATATACTATTTGAATTTCTCTTTCTTCTTTGGAAATGGATTTTATTAGTAACAATGATTTAAATACCAGAGTAACAATTCCAGTGGTCAAAATTTTAGATTATTTGACCACTAATTAATGATGCAATCCGTAGTACACCCAGGAATAAAACCAGCAGTAACCTGTCAAAGAATCACAGCAGAGTGAAAGAGAACCCCAAATTTCCTTATCTTAGCTGTTATAGGACTTTTACATATGATGCTTAATCATTCTGGTTGGTGGGAGCAGTCATATTAATTCCCTCAACAAATTACAATCTGGGATTTCTGATTTATATTTTTTAAGTGCCTTTGGTCTAGTGTGTCTAATTGTACTTTACTGCAGAGGTTGCCTGTGGATCCTTGTCAAGATTTTTCTCTACTGCTTTTGGTTCATCTCTTCTGTTTGGGCCATAATATCAGTTAACCTTCCTCTGGCAGCAGATGGATGGCTTCAGATATTTCCAGAGTCCATTGCCTCTGTTTCTTGTGTAGGCAGGACTTCAGTGTTAAAAGGTGGTGGAAAGGGTCTGTTCCTTTTCTGATTGAAGTACTCTCTCTCCAGTGCCCTAAAGCATTATGAGATCTGGCTTGCCTGCATTGAAGATTACTGAATGGTGTTTTTCACTCAAGTTTCAATTTTAGTTTTGAGTAAGATGGAAATTAGAAGGAGAAAAGAGTGAAATGTTTTTTGAGAGTTCATTAACTCTGGTAATTTTAGATCTTCTTACTATTAACAAAAGTTTGGGGCTCTTTTATGTCAAGTGCAGGGTTCTCTCAGCTCCCCTTTCTTTTCATGGGGGCAGGCATAGGCCTGGAGGAAGGAGGCCCATGGGCAGGAAATGAGGAGCTGGGGGATTTTTTTTATCCTGTGTCTGTTAGACTGGCTTCATCATTGACTGCATACTGGTCATCAGCTTTTCAGTGTGCTCAGGTTCAATGGAACTGGAGACTGAATTATATTTTTTCAGATGTTCAGTTTAATAATTAGGATGCCTACAGCTAATTATTACTTTTCTAAAATAATTTCTCATTAATTGAAATCTTGCAAAATGCTGCTTCTTACCTGTTTTAAACCTGTATTAAAAACAGGTACAGGTGATTTGCATAGACAGTAAATAATTTTTGTTTTCAATAAGCTGTTAAATTTGTAAATACAATAATTTATCTTTTTATTCCTAAAGTACTTTTCAAATCTTATGAAAAGTTGTAAAGACATTTATTAGATAAACGGTCATCTTTTCAAATTGGTCACCTGTAGTTTCACCAGTTTATGTGCTGCAGTAGATGAAATGGGAATGTGCTTTTGAAGACTTGCAGCAAGGGTGAAGTTGTGTTGTCAAAACAAGTTGAAAAACAAAAGTAGGTACATAGAATTAAAAAATGGAGAGTTAAAAATGCTGTTGAGCAAAAACATGGTATGGTCTTAGTACTTTGTTATCTTTTATCAGGGGAGTAGTGAAATTTCCAGACTCCACAAGAGAGTTGTGTGACTTGTTCAGGTTTCTTTAGTTATGACGTCAATTCAATTTAAAGAGATATTTAGGAGATGATGGAAACAATTTTTAAATTGGAAGCAGAAATTCAAATTAATTCCCTGTAATCACAGGGTTAGTCTGAGATGATGTGATTTAGGAAGTCTGCTGCTGACACATGTTCACCCTTTCCACCACAGAATTTTATACCCTGGTGAGAGCCAAAGTAGATTTAGAAACAGTGGGAAACTGAAATCTGATGTATGATTTGTCTTTGAGTTACTCAGGTGCACACTATGGCTTAATCCAATTCAATTCTGTTCCAGTGTGGCTTGTGTACTCTTCATTATTGTTCCATATGGATCACTGATGTTAATAACTTAGTATTTAATTCTGTTATATATCAGGAAGTTTATAACTACTCATAGCTAAACAATAAATGTAATTATGTCTTCCCAATAATTTGTAGGTTTTGTTTATTTTTCTGCTGCAGACTTAAATCCTGTGACGGTCCTGTTCTAGTAGCTCAGTGGTTCTTTGGTCATAAACTCATGGGTTTGTGTTTTTTTCATCTATTGTGCCCAAAATTTGACTTCTTGTGTGCTTTCAGTTGTGGTGAAACCTGAGTGGTAAGCCACTGAGTCTTGTGCCGCAGTGCTTGATCTTTGGCTAGTTGTAGTTCTCTTGTTAGGCACAGGACTTCTTTTAGGTGCCATGGCCAAGCTGATGTTGTAAGCATGGTGTACAGCTCTCTTGTATTTTAGTAATGGTATTTCTTTACTTTTTGTTAGGAATCTGCATAGTCTTTTAGGCTAGTTGTGGTCAGAAAAGACTGGTACAGGCAGAAGCTACCACCTTTTGAAATTTACATACCTTACTAGAAAACAAAGGCTTTTCTGCTGAACGCTGAATAGTGTGTGTTTTAAACTTTGTCCCTGCTATGTTCAGCAGCAGACATGGGACTCAGAAATGGAAGTCCAGGGTTGGTTATTATGAACAAAATTGGAGTAAAAGATATTGCAGAAAGTACTAAAGGCAAATTATAGTGTTGAAACTAATGTGTTTAACTTGCTTAAAATACTACAGTGATACAAGATTCCACAAACACTTGTAGAAAATTTTGTGTGCAGACCAATATTGTACATGCAGCTTTTCTGCTTTACAATTACAATATTATGAGTGTCCATAGTTGTTCAGCCTCATCAGTAGGAACCAATGTGTGTATGTGTGTGCATGTGGTGGGGTGTTAATGTCACTTTCCAGGTGTCGCCTTTGCTGACTGGCAAGAAACATGTATTTCTCAGCTTTTTTTTGTTTAAAGCTGTTTTGGATGAGCTTACCTAGCATGTGGCAGCAGAAGCAATCGAGTTTCCCAAGCAGGTTGCAGTTCAGAAAAGAGAGTTGTCTAACACAGGAGAGGTGGGGAATTCTCTCTAAGGGGGCATTGCATATGCTGTTGAATTCTCAGCCATTTTATACCATAGGGCCTCTTAAAAAAAAAAAAAAAAAAGAAAATATTTTGAAGGTGTGCCTCATAGACATGTTTGCTAAAAGACTGTTGGTTTTTTGAAAGGTGGCTGGTATTCATATGTCTTGTCAGGATAACTGTATCTGTGTGAGTGAAACATTGGCGTATTGCTGGCGTCTGGAAAAACATAGGTTCTTTGTGAAATTTCTCAGAGAATCTGCCAAGACAACTTACACTTGGGGTGGGATGCCTTTGCAAATTCAGTCAGAGGTCTCTCTGCTTCTAGTGTGACTGGGAGTTATAGGTAAATATGTTCAAAAAATAGTTATTTTTTATGGAAGACGTGGGTAAATATGTCCAAAGTTTTTTAGGGAAGACAAAACTATTTTTGTTTACACGTTCAACTGGCATACTAACTTTCCTCTTGCAAAAGTTGTGTAAAATAACAAGAAAACAGTTATGCTTCTTATAAATGAAAAGGTCAATTTAAAAAAGTATGCGTATGTAAATACACCTTGCAATGATACAGGCTGGGACTGATGGGGCCAGGGAGCAGCTCAGGGACAGTGGCACCTGAGGCAGTGTGAGCACGACACGGCCCTGAAAGCCAGGGACTGTCCCCACTGCTCAGCGCCTGCCAGACCCCAGCTGGGTACTGCTGCCACTTTGGATCCCTGATACAGGAATGATGTTGATAAACTGGTGGGAGGGGAGGGGAGGCTACCGAGACGGTGGGGCTGGAGCCCCTGTCCTGCAAGGAGAGGCTGCAGGACTGGGGCTTGTTTAGCTGTGAGGCGTGATGGCTTCACAGTCACCCAACAACAGCCCAGGGGATGGAGGAGATGCAGCCGGGCTCTTCACAGTAGTGTACGGCAGGAGGGTGGGTTAGAGGCAGCTGGCACATGCTGAAACAGGGCAAATTCAAACGGACTACAAGGAATAAATGTTAATAAATGTTTTCCCCACAAGGACAGCCCAGCAGTGGAGCCGAGGCCCAGACAGCTTGTGACATTTCCAGCCTTGGAGGTTATCAAGTCCCAACTGGATAAGGTCCTGAGCAGCCTGGTCTTTGCTCAGAGCTGGCTGTGCTTTGGGCAGGGCTTGGAGTGGAGACCTCCTGTGGTCCCTTCCTAACTGAGTTATCCTGTTATCCTATATGTGACAAAAAACAGTACGGATGTGTGGGTGTAGATATAGTCTTGGTTCCACATGGCACACAGCTTTGTTTTGAGGGTGTGATCACACAGATTTATTGAGGGTGTGATCTTTTATTCCAAAAAGTCAGGATTAGACAGTGGAAATACGATTCACAGTGCTCTTATAAAGTAAACTCTAAAAGGCATATTTGGAATAATAAAAGAAGAGCTTCATTTCTGCCTGCATGCACAAAAAAGCAAACAATTATACATCTGGACTTGGGAAACAAATAACAAACCAAATTGGAATCTGAACACTCACGTTTTCACCTTTTCTTACTGCATGTTTTTTCCTGAGTAACAGTGGGCATGGATGTTGTGGTCTTGCTCTGAGATGATAGTATGCCCTTTGGTGGTGTTTTAAATACTTCTTTTTTTAATATAAAGTAGCAGAGAAAAATCCTTAAACTTCTAGGTTTCTCTTTATGTTGCTTGAGAAATATGTGGAGAATGTAGTTTAACCTTCAGCAAAGACCTGGTTGCAGTAGTAATCAACCTCTGATTTCTTTATTTTGGAGACAGATTCATCCATCAAGTCCTGAGTGCAAAGCTAAGAGTGCTTACAGAGCACTTTCCCATATATATTTGATTACTGGAGCACAGCTGCTGTTCTGTGTAATTAATGTAAGAGTATAGTATCTTTCAGATGGGTGCTGTGTCTTTATTTCCAAGGTCAGATGACCTCTTGCTTATATTCTCTTCTGTCTATGGCATTTTATGTAAGTTATTGATTTTTGTTTGCTTGCTGGAAACAAAGTGCTTCTTGAAGGCCTGGTGAGAAAAATCAGGCAGACCTTATGTTTGCTTGAGGGAAATACTACTAAGAATAAAAAAACGTGTTTTTTAATAGTCTTCCAGCTACCATGTAATGAAAAGGGATTTAGTGCTGCTAGCCCCTAACCTTAATAGGTGGTTCTTTAAATTACTGTCCTAAAGACTCATTGTTAAACAGTCAAATAAACGTACTTAACTTAGAAGCTTACTTTTCATTGAAGGTTATTTGGGCTTAGGTGACCTAAGGGCATTTGTTCAGATCTACAATTTTATAAAATAAATTTATCTTCTTTCCTAACAATTAAAATGTCTCTTTTTTAAAAGATTTGAAAGTACATTTGAAAATAATACTTTATTTATTGCAAAATTAAAAACTGAAATTAAATTGAAATTATTGGAGGAAAAGCAAACAGAAGAAGATGTTTTTCAGTAAAAAGCTTTAAGTAAAGCTTAAAGTTTCCTCCTCATCCTCTTAAAACACACAACCTTGAAAATTTCAGGATATCAATATTTGAAATTAACCTGAGGTCATTCTTCAAATGAGGACAATTTCACAAGTGGAACTTTGGAAACTTTCAGTTTGCCAAAGGAAAACATTGGGTGTCTCAGGTGTTTTTTAGCAATATTTTTTATGGTTTATAATCTTTGTAATTTGATTCTCACAGCTAGACATGTCAGCAATGCTGTCTGTCCATAGTGTGCATTATATTGTGAGCCTGTATTAAGACTTCTAAAACAGGATCACATATTTTCAGATATTATCAGAATTTTTGTTGTTGTAAATGGAGTGGCATTTGATACCTCATTTGACTTAAGGTATAGGTAGTCTTCATGCAGTTGAATTTAGCCTTCTTTTCTAACTTAATGTAATTCAGTTAAAGATGTGGCAGGATATATGTGATAAAGATTTCAGAAAGCTGGTCATCATCCTGTGTTTATGTGTAACTTCATTTCTTTCAACTAGTACTGCCCTTTTTTCTGTGGGTGACCAGTGACACTAAGGTACAAGTCAGGGGCTGCTTTGAGTGCAACAGATTTAAGGTAGCATTTTTAAAAAGTCCTCTATTTTAGCCTAATTCAGCCTATGTGCAAAGCAATCGAAATTTTGTAACTGACTTCAATGGAAGCAGGGAATCCTCTTGGGAAGGACTTTTCAAAGGGCTGTTATGCCTTCGCATCTTCACCCTTCTTTTTGTGGGCTTAAAATGGAAAGCTCTCCAGTATCGTTGTTCTTGTTTACTTAAATAATATGTCACATGCTGTGGGGAGGAGAGTGGTTCGTTTGTTAGTTCTGGCACACGCCTACATACACACCTGTATTCTGACCGTTCTTTCCTGATTTCTTGGAATTCTTAGCTGGAAAAGACCTTACCTTGCCACTGAAGGCTTCTTATGAACATACCTTCTTTGGCTGGAAAAACAAACTGAGTTTTTTTGTAGTTATTTTGAAAAAGGTTTGTGTAGACCTTCTTTGTCTGTTCAGTTAATGTGATTTATTAGGTATTATTTTACAACAGCATTTTTAATATACTGTATGATATACATTTTTTTCCCTTGTGATGAGGGTGGGAAAGGCAAGTCTTAGGTTAAACACAGCATGCTAGGTTTATAAAAGCTATATATGAACTGTTTCTGAAAATGAATAGATCCGTCTGGAACAAGGGCCAAGATGTATTTTTTTTCCTTTTTTTTTTTTTTAAGGACTCCTAAGTTTTAAAGGATAAAACATTACATATGACAAAGACAAGGAGTGTTTGGTGAGCTGGAAGCTGTACCCACTAGATTTGCCATGGAAGTGTAGCACAAGTAACTCCCACCTAGCCTTGCCTGTGTGTCAGCTTTTTTAATAGAGGGCAACTGAAATTACTGTTGGTTTCTCATCACAGGAAGTTATTCCCACCGCACTTTTGCACAGAGCTCATTTAGTCAGCGAAGTGTCACCTGAGCCTCCTTGCCTCAGTTCAGTCAATTTGGCTCAAGTTCTATTTTACATTCATGTTAGTTTTAATTGGTAACTGACACATGCTTTTATAGATCCTTCAAGTTAGAAGTCTTCCAACAGGTACCTTTTCTTGTAGTACTTACCAATAATTCTCAGGCTAGAGCAGTATTTTAGTTATGCATTTATGGTTTGACTTAGGGACCTGAAAGGACATAAAATGTCCTTTTTATGACACTACATTTTTAAAACATAGGGCAAGGTTCAAAGTAGCTGAAGCTGTTACATAAAAAATGAAACCTCTGAGCTAGATAGGCCTGTTTGCTCTATGAAACTTGTAGAAACTAATCTGTATTCTTACAGTTTTCCTGTCTCTATGGCCTGCATATTTATTATTATTGGCAGACCTCTCCAGTAATTATATCATCTTTTGATATTTTTAATCAAAGTCAGCAAGGCTAAGATGCCTCACTAGCCTCAATGTGGTCATTGTTATGAATATTAGTAATGTCTTCGTGTTTTAGGAAAGATGTTTGGTGCAGAAGCCATCTTAAGTGATTATAGATACATATTACCTTACCATGAAGGTAACTATGTTGTATCTAGCTGTCATGTGCTTCTCTAGGGAAAAGGAACAGGTGCTTCAGATACCCTGAGAGTGGATTTCTAATGATTTTTTTTAAGTGCATAGGGTGACTAGCTCAGCTTGAAGTACCATACTGAAGAAGCGTAGTATACATAGTGGTCACGTATCTGAGCAATTGCAGGCTCCTGTGATGGTTCTAAATCTGTCATTTTACATTACAGCATCCTTCCTTTGCACCGAGTTAGTGAGCTGTAGGGAGAGTGGTGGAGCAAATGTGGAATATTTCTGTCATATCTATACCATGGTTGAGACCCTGCCGAAAGTTACCTGTTCTAATATGTGCCTGCCAAGTGCCATAGCAGTCCATAGAAGCATCTCCAAGGAGTTGCTTGGAAATTACTCTTCCACAAAGAATTTGTCCATAGAAGTGAGAAGTGCAGCCTGCAAAGGGATCATTGTTGATGGTTGCTGTTGGAGATCATTTGCATGGGAGGTCATACTGTTGTGCTGGCTATCGTCTGACTTCGGAGCTGATGAAGTCAAATGTTTGTCTGCTGGGGAAGGGTGCTTTTTGTTGCTTCTGTTTATTGACTCCACTTTTTTTTTAAGAGTAACGTCAGAGGTTTTTTTTATTTCTTTCCAGCTGTGATAGACAAAATGTCAATAGAATAAGTGACCTACCCACCAGAACTTGCCATGAACCATTTGACTGGACCGCCTGAGGGGGAGGTAAGTGAAGAGCCAGCGAAAGGAGCAGTGAACGAGTCAGTGGAGGCTGACCTGGAACACTCAGAGGTGGAAGAGGAACAGCGGTATGCAACTCGCTACCCAAGGCATACAATCAGCAGCCAAGGGGGCCTGTCTGGGCAGGAGGAGGAAGGGATGTTAGCTCGGTCAGCCAGCACTGAGAGTGGTTTCCACAATCACACGGATACTGCAGAAGGGGATGTGATAGCCACAGTGGAGGACAGTTATGACACAGAGAGAGTTCAGGAAAATGAGGATGAGAGTGCATATGCGGTGCAGTACAGGCCTGAGTCTGAGGAGTACACGGAGAATGCCGAGGCTGAGCATGGTGAGGCCATTCATAATCGCACATTGCCCAATCACTTACATTTCCATTCCATCGAACACGAGGAAGCCATGAATGCAGCTTACTCAGGTTATGTCTACACTCATCGGCTCTTCCACCGAGGAGAGGATGAACAGTATGCTGAGCCTTATGCTGACTACGGACTGCAGGAGCATGTGTATGAGGAGATAGGAGATACACCAGACCTCGATGTTAGGGGGGGGATCCAACAGTATGAGCAAGAAAGGGAGGAAGATGACAATTACCGCAAGGAGGCACTTGGTGCCCGCCTTCACCATTATGATGAACGGTCTGATGGAGAGTCTGACAGCCCTGAGAAGGAGGCAGAGTTTGCGCCCTACCCAAGAATGGATAGTTACGAACAAGAGGAGGACATTGATCAGATTGTAGCAGAGGTGAAGCAGAGCATGAGTTCACAGAGCTTAGACAAGGCAGCTGAAGACATGCCAGAGGCGGAGCAGAGCTTGGAGCATGTTCATGCTCTTGCTGGTGCTGGGCATGAAAGTAATGGCCAGCTCCCAGCTGGTTCTCGAGTTACATCCAGCTCAGGAGAATCTGTGCAGAGGTACAGCAAGGAAAAGAGAGATGCAATTTCACTGGCCATCAAGGATATTAAAGAGGCTATTGAGGAAGTGAAGACAAGGACCATCCGTTCTCCTTATACCCCTGATGAACCTAAGGAGCCTATCTGGGTGATGAGGCAGGACATCAGTCCCACCAGGGACTCTGACGACCAGAGGCCACTAGATGGAGATGTGAGTATACAAAGCTTTCAGCTCTCAGGTTATGTGTGTTTGGTTCCTTTAATTGTGACATACATCGCAGTGAAGGTGGGTGCATTGTGTTCTTGTTCTGTGACTCATCCTTCAGTAAAGTAGGTAGTGCTGTGTGTGTTTTAAATTTGTACTCCAGAGAGCATGTAAGAGGTAAGCATGTGCATTATCAGTGGGCCAAATTTTTATTTATGAAGCACTGCTGACCCCAGTTATACTGTACAAGAATTTGTCACATGAAGCTTGCTACTTGTTTTTTCTGAAACAAATGCTGTAACATTTTTTACTCACATGCGATATTTTAGAATAGCTACCAAACAATTTGTCTTCTGTTATCTATCCTTGTGTGTTTCTGTTAATTCTAGGTTTCTAAGTTTCATTTTCTGTCACATAACAATCCTAACAGTTCCATCAGAAATCTGTTAATATTCTTTATTATGATACCATAGATCACTTTCATATTCCAGAAAAGTTGCAGGCTTTTTGTCCACTTGCTGGCTCTAGAAATGTGTTATGAACCTCAGTATATTACAACTGTAAATTGTATTCACTCTCTAGCAACCTAAGTATTGAAGGCCATCATTCAGATTTACAGCATCACCATTTCTGAAATTCTGTACTTTTGGCATGAGGCTTAGCTTGGATCAGAATCAGTTCCCAGTTTATGGTTCCAGCTGCTTATATGATAATCTTCACTTGAAGTTTTATGGGTTTTCTGCATTTCTAATAAAATAAACTCATAAACAACTGTTAACTGCATTAAATTTATGCCTGATACAAAAAGAGCTAGTAGGCTAAATTTACTGGCCAAAAATTGTTTATCATACGGACCCATGCCATTACTTCAAGGATAACTGCACTGCAAACATCGGCTCCATCCTCTTTATTGCTGTGAAACCTTTGGTTTTTTGGAAGAAGACCAAAAATAGAACTTATTTTGTGTTTGGTGGTTTAAGCTCAATTATTGTAACATTCTAGGAATGCATCAGAACTAGCCAAAACACCTCAGCCTCTGCAAAGGGAATTCAGATGGTGAAAAAAGATCATATGCCATGTAGATCTATGACAGACTTCAGATTTTTTTATCTGCCTTCAGAACGATGAAGGCTAGTATTCTGTGAATGGGAAGAGGTTTTTGGAGCATGGTGTTTGAGCCGCTGAAAAAACATGCAAGCTTATTGAGACATGTAGCTTCCAGATCTTTATTTTTCCTTGAAAACTGTTAGAAACACACAGTGATGTGTATGTTTGGGTGGGGTTTTTTGTTTCTTCATAGTTTCATTTAAACTTTTTTTTAAGTCTATATTGCAAAAATTACAGAGTTGATTAGCAGTCACGTGGAGGGCTAAAGCAATCTGCCCATCTATATGGAAAAACAATTATTTTTAACTTAACTTCTTCAAAAATTTTCAAAAGTTATAATTATTTCTCTCCCCTTTTTCAAATAGATCACATTACTCTTTTGCTCTACATTTTGTTCACCATATTGTATGTGTTTGTAAATACTGACTGACATTGTCTGGGAGGATCAAAGAACTTCCTGTTGCTCCTAATTGTCTGATTGTAACACCCAGTAACATGATGGTCTCAGTGACATTGGGCTGGGGATCCTGAGAGCACTAAGTTCTTCATGAAGGTGCTCTAGCTGCTCTCCAAAATCTTGCTGCCCTTGGCAGAATTTAACTTAGATTCTAAGGAATGCTGGTAGGACTTAGCCTGGTATATATACCTGTACATATATTAAACAAAACAGGTGTTTCCATTGGTCTGTATTTATGTATTGAAGTACATAGGTGTTGCTGTTTTCCACCAAAAGTTAATTTCTCATTCAAGATTTTTCATAGCCTGTCAGATAAGAACCTGACTGAGATTTTCAGTGCTGGCTGTAATCAAAAAGAGTGATGTGTATTGATGGTTAGTATAGCTCAGTGCAGAGATAAATGATGGTTGTAGATTTGCAGACAGTCTGTGTTCTTGGAAAGAGGAAGTAAATTAAGCAAATAGTTTAGAAGATCTGTAGCAGGTGGAAGGGAATAGAAAAAGGGACTTGTGACTGCATAGGAATTGTGTTTTTCACTGAAGGTGAGATATGTATTTGTTTATTGGATTCTTTAATTCAGATGCCAACCCATGAACAGCCTGAACAGTCTGCTTTCTTTAACAAAGCATTCCTAGAATTGCTTGTCAGTAAATTAGGAAAAATTAGGTTGTGTTGACTAAGTGACCATGAGTGATCAATTGTATTAAAAATATAGTTGAAGCCCATTAATCTAAATGTAGTATTTTCTTCTATTTCCCTTGAGAAAGAAACAAGTTCTCAGACAGTAGCTTTTCAGTGTAACTCATATATGCCAAAAATGTTAGTCTCATTGGTAACATTGGCCTTGAAATATGAAGGAATTACATAAGGATAGTGTTTTACCTTCAGGCAGACACCCTTTTCTTCCCCCAGAAGTATCAAGGAGCTACAGATAAGTGATGCAGATTGGATGCTTTTATTACCTTTGGTTATTTTGCAGATCTACTTTGAAAATTGTCCCCACATTGTTTTTTAACAAAACTTTGCTTTTAGCACATTGTTTTTTAACAAAACTTTGCTTTTAGAGATAGAACTTACTTGAAAATAGTTGTAATCATTTTGTGTTGTTAATCATATGATATTGAAACTGGTAAGACCTCTTTAGATCCAAATAGCAGTCACTTTTTATTCAGCTAGGAGCTGTCTGTGAGAGACCAATGAAGCCAGGGAGCCAGAAGAATGATTTCCAGTTGAGACTCATTAAATACAACAATCTCTTTTACATTTTTTCACAAGAAAGGAACTGTTACACCTCAGTGCTGAGTATTTGGATGATACATTTGCAGCAGAATGTTGAGTAGAATACCAGAAGCTAACAATCCAGAAGCATTCAGCTAGCCTTCAGCTGGGTATAGTTTGGGACTGTTAAGAAAGACATGCAATGACTGTGACAGTAAGAAAGATACAGATCACTGTATCTGACTGTTTTTAAGATACCCTGTTTCCAGGTTTATTCACAGTTTAATCTACCAGGAATTTCAGTCATTCCTGTGTATTTCTCCTCAAAAGAAATGTTTGGTAGGTGTACAAAAAAAGAAAATTGCTCACAGCCCATGGACAATTCTACTGTAATAAACTCTGGTAGTCCTGTAATGTAGGTAGCAGACTTCTGTGAATAAATAAATGGCATACTGAAGTACCTGCTTAATATTTAACAATGGAGAGTATTTGCTGTCATGTGCCTTGTGCACCCTGGTTTAGTGATGCATGCTTTCACTTGAATAAGACACGATCTGAACATGTAGTTTGTGGGGAAGGTAGTTGTACTTGTGTATTTGATAAAAGCTGAAAAATTCTCTCAGTGCTCTTTGAATAAATGCAGTAAGATTTTTTTTTTTTTTTTAAGTTTGCCACACATATGAGGTATGAACAATTGACATATATTTCCAAAACCTGTTTATCAGAAAATTTTTAAACCAAAGCAGACCATCACTTGGATATGGTCTCGTGAGGATATCTTTTTCAAATATAATAGCAGCTAGAGCTGCACAACTGCAAGAAATGTGACATCAGGAAACTGACCTATGATGGAATAGACTGTGAAACTGCAGTTAGGTTGTGTTTTCTGAGTGTGAAATGGGAATCTGTTCACATCATACTAAATAATGTTCATAGCTGGAGACCAGCATGGAGCTTATGGTATGCATGTGTCTGAGAGTGGTGGAGGGGGGTACCCTTTAGGAAAAGGTGTTCTTCTAGATAAACAGTTATTTCACTGGAAGGAAAGGCCTATATCCTATTTAAGTAGCTCTTGCCCATCATTCTTCTCTGTCAGATTCTCCACCAGAAACCTGCTGTGAATGTGCCCAGCCAAGCACAAAAATAGTGGTGTTTAAAGGTCTAAATAGAAGACATATGCAGGGGATGGATCTGGACTTAAGGATGAATACATGTTCAAGTGGAAAAGGGAATAGTTTTGTGTAGCAGATATCTCAGAATGCAATTAAATATTCTGGTGTATAAACTGTATGGAAGTTCTCAAAAAGTATCTCTAAAATGTCATTGAGCTTTGAGAATAGTGGCTTGCTCAGTTGTGGAAGTACAGAGATCTGGTGAGAAAAGCACTGAAAGGCACAAAAGCTCAAATAGATTTTTTTTTTTTGGCTGGGATTTAAAGACCATTTCTGTCCTTTCATGTCCAGAGAAGAGGAGCAGGCTGCCTACTTCACTTTGGCCGTAATCGGGAGAAAAGAGTAATGGTTTAGAGGGAGAAATTCTCCTTTCCAGAACTAAATACCATGATCTTTTTCTGAGATCCATTCAGTTATCTGTGGGGTTATAGATCTGAAAGCCAAGTTTTGTTGACCTGCAGGGCATGGTTTGTGCTGCATGCCAAGACTCAGTTTTGCAAAGCCCTCTCTTCAGTGTTCACAGTCTCGGTTCCTCTACAGACACTTGAGGTGATGCCATGTTAGAATAAACCCTAATATAAAGTAAAACCGGGTACATGGGTGGTTTGGATTTGTGAAGTAGAAATTCAGAGCTGAAGACAATCCTTTCAGGTAGAACAGAACTGAGCTGCATTGTTTTGCTTCTCTGTTCTTTTTGGTTACATATATTTTATTTCAGCCTTTGAGTTCTCAGTTGCAGGATTTTCTCAATTGTGGTAACTCCAGAAGTGAAGTATTTTCATGGAGATGAATTTGCTTCACTTTTTCCACAGCTGGAGTAATGTAATATTAACAAGGCAATAGAGAAGTCTGTTTTAAATAATTAAGCAGGTTTCAGTCATAGATGAGCTAAGGGGGGGGAAGAGAAAGAAAAGAAATGAAATAAAGATGAGTTTATATTGAGAGGATATTGTTTTGTTTTTCTGGGCAGACCTTTTAAAACTGTTGGTTGAGCACACAGAATACAGGTCATCTTTCCATCATCCATGTAAGTCCACAGTCTTAAAATTATACAGAAAAAAAATGCCCCAAAAGCCCCAAACCAAAAATCATTTAAAAAAAAAAACAAACAAGAAAAAGCATTTTAATATCCAGATACTGATTCATCAATCACACAGAAGAAAGCTTAAATTTATCAATTAGTCTGCTTGAAGACAAACACTCTCCAAATGAGTTACAGGCTTTTAAATTACAGTGAGCACTGGATACATAAACACTTGAATTATTTTGTTTGGGTTTTTTTTTATTACGTTTTTTAATTTTTGAAAGATGAAAGCAATTTTAAGTAATTTTTCTGTGCTGTAGAAAACTAGAACAGCACTTGTTACAGTTAAAGCCTGTTGAAAACACAGGAGGGATCCACACTAGTTTTTTCAGACTGACACATGAAGCTGCATTCAAACTACAAGTTCAAGTGAAAGTACAGCTAAGGAAGTCCATATTTGAGAAAGATCCAGCACTGCACCAGCTTCCAGGAGCCTGGATGCGCTGGCAGACTTCCATCCAGTATGTGTGCTGCTGGACAGACCTTACCCACATAGCATGTGTGTGTGATCTGACAGAGTCAGAGTCCGTACAGCCTAAGATTTTATTCAAGGAGAAGCTACCAGCTTACAAAGTGTGACTGTGGTACTATGTGGTTACTGCTCATGCGGCCAACAGACTCTTTGAAATGGGCAAAACAAAGGGCCATCTTGCCCTAACAGGCTCAGTTACATTTATTGTTCGCTCACTTAGACTTCTGTGTCAGATCTAGACCTCTGTGTATTCATATGTATATTTTTAATTTGTATTTGAGACTTAGTAATATAACAGTAAAAAGTGTGGGTCTTTCTTCAAAGACTTTGACAGAGGTACGCAGTTATGGCTTAGGTCAAAATCCCTATTTTTGTAACTTCAATGAATTTTACTGAAGAATTACAACTCAGTGTTGTGGAGACACTCATGGACAGTGTGTTTGTTTTAAAAAAGCTGGTTTATTTAGAGCTTTTGCATAGTGTAACATGTCAGATCTCTCAAGTGAGATTGTCAGTCATTGTGTAGATGGTGGCAAGTGGCAGGAGGCTTTGTCCTTGCAGGTCATCATCAGCTAGATCAGGGGAGATTCTTCAAACTAAGAGTCCCCAAATTGCATTCTCAGGTCTTACATACAGGTGGTCAGTGATCCTACATGACTACTCTTGCATGTGTGGTCCATCCCTATGGTTTACCTTAAGCTACACACAAAATACTTCTTACATTAACTGTGTACATAAGGCTGTTGTACATGACCTTATCTGCATCTGCAGGAATAGTTTCTGTTGACTACCGGCAAGTATCTTATCCATGTACTGTTTGGTCATTTTTGCAGCAGATACTGTATGGGGGAGCTGTTGGGTCAGCCAGAGACCCTACCCAGGATGGTAGTTAGCACCCTGAAGCAATGAACTGTGCCTCTCACTTGTCATATGCACAGGAGGAGCCTGCTGGGGGAATCTCTGAGGCTGCCTGAAATTCCTGTATGGAGAGGTTCTACAGCAATTAGTCAAATACGTTGTTCTGAAGTGAGCAGTTCAGTCAGTTACCTTGTCTCAAGGCAACTCCTTGTATCATCTGTGTACCAACTGGCAGGGGGCAGGTCCTGGACCACCCAGCAAACTGATGGGTAAGCACTCTGGGTATGTGCAGAGGCAGTTATACCACAGTTACAATCACACCCCAGCTACAGTACAAACTTGAGTTCATCCTTATGTCACATTTATAACTTAAAATGCATAGATTGTGCCACAGTATGGACGTATGTGTACAATAGTTCTGAGTTTATTTTTTCAAACCATCCATTTTTAACACTAAAGTTAAAGCAAATTTAAACAATGATGACCAATAATGATGATTAGTTATATTGTAAGGAAATTTAGCTTTCAGCTCCGTTCTTTATGGGTACCTTATGCCATCTAAAAGCTATGAACACATGCTGATGGTCTCAGTCTGTGTTTTACTGAATAGAATTTGAACTGTTCAAATCACAGTAGATACTCTGCCACAACATAGTTATGTTAAAACCTAAAAGACTTACTGCCATAGTTGTGCTGTACTGGGTGGTGCTTGTGACTATACTTGCATGTTGGATCTGAATATTTCATAGTGCTTTGACCTTTACCTGATGTGTATAGGTACCTCTCAGAAGACTTTTTATCACTAAAATCAAATAAATTTAAAAGCCTTGCTTTATCCAGTTGTCTCCTGTGAACTGATGTACAAGAAGACTATATTTGCCATTCCTCTGCCAAGAAGCCTGTAGGTGGACATTAGTGTCATATAAGTAATCGCCTTTTGTTTAAGTGAATCTTGCATTGCTGAAGTATTTGTTGATTTCCTCCCCTCTGTCCCAGCCTTGTATGTGATGATGTGGCCCACTAGGTTACTCTTTTCAGATAAGCTGCTGCTAAAAGCAGGTAAAACAACAGTGCTTTTATAAAGTGAGAGCATTTTAAAGTTTATTGAAGATGTTTCAGTGTCAGTTATGTTTGTCTTAATAAGCTACTCATTAGCCAGCTGGGTTGACCTGGATAGGTTAGATGCAACACAATCCTCTCCTTTTACAAGTTCTGTTACTAAATCCCTCTGCACAGTAGCAAGGAAGGTTTCTCAGGTGGAGTGGGTTGCATGTTACTGAGAGTCAAACAACACCAGAATTGAGATGGAGAATTTTTGGATGTACCAGGTTGAGTATCGTAAGAAAAATGTAAGTAGATATTCAAGAGGAGAAATGGGGTAACTAGTACTTTTTTACTGCTGCACTTAAGAAAACACTTTACAATTCTATTGATGGACCTCTCTACGTAATAACAGCATGCTTTACATGAAATTACTGTTTGTTCTGACAGCATTTTTGTTAGGCTTCTAAAACTTGTTTTGTTAAGAGGCAACGAAGCAGTCACTAAGCATTTATTTTAGACTTCAGTTGTAGTGTTTTGAGCAGCTATGCAAGTTGCCTGTTCACTATGATGTATCAAAATATTTCTTGTTATTGCTGTGACTGCATTCTTTCCTTGTACATTGTGTATGGTACCTCTAAAAATGCATTTTGATGAAGAAGAGAACTAAGTGTTTATTCTTCAAAGACTGAACTTTTTTGTACAAATGTTTTTGGGGACAGCTGTCATGTCAGGTCATATAGCAAACTTTGTAGGATGTTTGGTAGTTTTGGGTTTGGGGTTTTTTTCCCAGAAAAATTTGGGCAGACATTCAAACAGAGCACATAGAAAGCTGTGTGATCATTTTGATGGTTGCTTAATTCTGATGCTTTGTAGATTAAAATAGCTGAGTAAAGGTATTTGTAGTGCTACTGGAGTAACTTAATAAATTTTAAATGGTGCAAAATTTCATAATGTCAGCGACCAACTGGTTTAAATGGAATTATTTATTGTTATAGCTTTCAGGCATTTTAAAAAACTACTTTTTTTTGTGGAACCATTTGATGCTAAAATATTATATGCTTTACTTTGTTTCTTTGTTTACTATTTAAAGCTCAATCCTACAATATCCTGTTGTCATTATTAGGTTAATAGTGTTGTGTGCCTTTTATATTTAATCCCAATGCAGAAATACTATTTAACTATTGGGAATGTGAGCACTATGAGGATGCTTCCTTAAGTAAAGAGGAGTTGCCATTTGTGCAGTGAGTCACTGTGGCACTGTAAGGTGGTTACACAGCAAGTCAGGGGAGCCTGTATCTCTCCTACAGCCCCTGTGTGAAGACCGGCAGTGCAGTGAGCGATCCTTCAGTCTGATGGTGCAAGCACATGCTAGCGTTCTAGGGACCGTTTCACAGCTGCATCTCCTTTTGGCCTGCAGTTGTAATTCAAAATACAGGGAGATGCAAGGACTGCCAGGAGGTATCTGTATAAGGAGTTGCTTCTTAACTCTTTGGAAGCCTTTATTAGTTAACTATAATTCTAATATTTTGTAATTATCCAAGATAGACCTTATAAAGGAATGAGGGTAAAGAGAAAGAGGAGGAGAAGGGAGTTTTATTTTCTTGTTTTATTCCATATCTGTGAGGCTAAGCTTGCAAAACTTAGATTTTTCTGTACACTATTGCATAGAATTCAGTGTTTCAGCTGGAGCAGAGGCATAGCAGGAGGGCACTCCTAGATTGCAACTGCTGCCTGCTCAGAGCACTGGAAGTGTAGCCCTTTTCTGGTGTGACTCATTGGCCTAGAGAAAAGCCGTGTCCTGTAATTGTTTAGAAAACCAGAAGAATAGTATTTGACTGTTTTGCCATCACTGATGAACTGTTGAGCTGGCAAAGCTAGGGCCAAAATCTCTATGTCAAAGGAGAGTGTAGAATGCCAGGGCTGCTGGGCTAAACACCCAGCTTGCATAGCTAAATGCTAAAACTTCCTTTGAAGAATCACATTTTGGCATGCACACTGACGTGTTTTGCAGGTATCTCCTTAAGATCTGCCTTTAAAAATGCCTGCTGTGTTGAAGCTTTGTACTGTCTTTCATTTTGGTCACCTTCATTAATTCCACGCTCTGCATTCTTGTGTCATAATCCCATACCATTCCCCCATGCCCTGGACATTAGATACCTTGCTACTGCTTTTTAGTGTCACCAGCACTCATTACAAATTGCCTATGATTAGAATATCCTTTCCCAAAGCATGCTTTCTCTTTACCAAGATACTTTCTGACAGATCACATAGATCTAGATATTCCATCATACTGCTTTTCTATGCTGTTCCCTTTGTTTTTTCTGCTATGACATTCTTGATGATCATGAATGACTAGGACATGATTGGAAAGACAGTTTCTCCACTCAGTTCTTTATGGTGAGGGGAGAAGAATGAGGAAATCGCATCTAGTGAGCATGTATAGTACTGAGATAATAGCACAAACTGTGAAATATTTTCCAAGTTTTCACTGTATCTAGGATGAGGAATCGTAGTCCTTGATTACATTGGTATTGAATAGTCCTTCAGTATATTTGTAAGTCCTTGAATACAATTTATAAAATTTGTTTTCTAGGATGATGGAATAACATTTATGGACAACCACTGCAGCCTACCTCTGCTCAAATTAGATTAGTTCAGCACTTCACGTTAACTTACACCTGAGAGCATGTGTGCTTATGGGGAAATTGCAGTCTTTTCTTCACTCTCCCCAATTTGACAACAAAGCTGAATCCCTGTGTTCTGGTCATGGTCACTTCACCTGTCTCCCATTGCAGCTTACTTCTCAGTGGCTTTATCTTTTCTTTCCTAGAATGTCAGAGCTTAGGACATCAGTCTGCACTGCCTGTAGCCTTCAGTAAGCTCACAGTCATTTGCCTGCATGCAACAGGCATGTACTTGTGCAACTGAAAGTCCTGTAACTGCAGCTTAGTTGAATGCTGACAGTAAGTGTGAGTAGTTGGCCCAATACCAATATCGGAAAATCCTCCATTCAGCTTGCAAAAATACAGTTTAATGACACACTTTTTGGCTGAGTGTTGCATGCCACTGAGTACAGCTTTTTATTTTTCCAACTGCTTAATTTCATACATTACTAACAAATAAACACAGGTGTTTTTAAAAAGATTTAGCTGTTCAGAATAAGTCCACTGAGATATTGATATGTGATTATTATGATAAAAAGCAAGGGTTGCAGTTTAAAAGTGTTTGTCTTGGTTTTCCTTCCTCCCCCCCATCTTGTCTTTTATTTCTACAGCCAAATTAGAGGAAAATATAAAAGAAGAATTTCTACATTGGTCACTCAGATTATTATTTAATTTTCTTGCCATGTCTAGTCTCCATCTCCAGATTCCTCTTCACCTCGGGGTGCTGAATCATCAAGTAGGCAACATCACCAGGATGTCTGCAGTACAGCAGAGGCCTCCACTAATAAAGAGGTAGAGTGAAATCTTTTTAAAAGCCACAGTCTTGTTCACGCTGCTTATGCCCTCGTATTTTCCTTGCCCCCTTGTACCTGTGCAATCCCTTCTCCCCAAATTGCAACATGCTTGAAAAGCTGGTTTGTAGTTCCTTTCCCTTATGCTTGCCTGTCTGTCTGACTGAATTTCTAATATACTTCAGACTGTTTATCATGGCATTTCTGACTCTGTGTTCAGCTGCACTAAATTTATTTAACAGGCTGGGAGGTATTGATTTACCAAACAGCCAACATCACTTCTGTATTAGAGGCAAAAGGAAGAAGCGCTTTTCTTTTTTCCATGCAGAATGTCTTCCCACAAAGAAAACAATGTTTCTCAGCCAGATGAAAAAGCTTGCTAAAATGAAATTAATTAGGTAGTAATTTATGCTGCTTAATATTTTGTCATTGTAGAAACTGACCTGCCAGTGATTCACAGTCAGAATTCAGTTCCTGACCCCAGGGTCCTCAAAATAAAGCTAAATACTTTTTTTTTTTTTTTTTTTT
>VYZV01020094.1:47274-60487 GCA_013401275.1 Pandion haliaetus | reverse complement strand
GGAAGCTGAACATAGGGGACCAGATCATGTCGATCAATGGGACCAGTTTGGTTGGTTTACCACTCTCAACATGTCAGAGCATTATAAAGGTACGGAGAATGTTTCTGGAAGTTACACATTTTTAAAGGGTTACATAATAGGTGAGCAGAAAGTAGAACTCTCAAGTAAATTCTTACCAAATGTTTGTATAGCACTTTCCAATTCATCATCTTTAAACTACAGTGGGAATTACGCTACACCAATTTTCTGACTCCCAGAAAGTGTGCTGTGCCATTTACCTGTATCAACAAGGACTCAGTGCAGAACTTCACTCCACAAGAGAATATTTTGTTCAGAAGGAAGATATTACCACATATACACTTAAAATTTTATGTGACAAATGGAGGCACAGGTACCTAATATTGTCCTAGGCCATATTAGCTGTTTAAATGCCTCCTAGTATCTGGCTGAAATAGAGCTGATGCTTTTTTTGTTGTTAACTATTTTTAAAACATTTAAACTTTGAATTAGAATCCTCTGTAGAAACTTTGCTTGAGTTATCTAAAAGTATGATGCTTCTCTTCACTTGGCTAAATGGGATATTTTAATTAGAAGAGCTTTCTTCTAGTTGTCAGAAAAGTATGTGACTGCAAAAAGCATGCAGGGCAACTACAACTGAGCAGTATCTGGTGTAGCTGTAGCATACAAGGGAGTAGGTATTTAAACATCAGAATTTCAGGAGCTGGAAAGATGCGTCACTAGGGTATGTTTGAGGTGAAGCTATATGGACTTTGTTATTTATTGAAATAGCTCCACAGAGCTCCTGCAGATCATAACATGTAGACACGTAGTGTAATGCTGGTGGTGTACTATACAGAAATTCTTCTCTGATTTTTAGGAATATGCCTGTTAAACTTACTTATTTGTTTAGGCAACTTTCTGGTAACAAGTTGTATATGTAATATGTTTTTTTGCATTTTGTACTTTTTTAAATTGCAAAGTAGATTTTGCATTCATGAAGTAAATACAGAAAATTTTAAAAATTTACAAAGTAAATTTTTATTTTTTGTCCATGGATTAGTTTAATACTTGAACTAAGATGTTTGCTATAAAGACTTCCCATTCTGTTTTCCAAAAATGTTAATGCTGAGTTCTGATGAGTATTAGATGCATAAGTCACTGAATGAGCCATTTTAGAATCACTGAGTAGAAATGATAGCCTGAAAGTGTAGCATACTAAAAACATGGCGAAAACAGTCTTAGATTTGTGAAGGAAGGAAAAAAAAATCATATTAAGTAACTTTGTACCAGCTTCAGTGGAACAAAGCTCCCTGCAAATTTAGGCTTTTCATGTTAGCCATACTTGTTTCCTATCCCACATCAGTTTTATTTCTAAAACTGAGGAGTTACGCTTCTCTGATTCAAAGCCTTTTCAGGTAGAGTTCTGTTTTGCTCACCTGTACTTTCTCAAAACAGAAACAACCAGCTTTGCTGTTTCCAGCTTCTGCAGACATTTCTCTTCCTCACTGATATTTACTGTTGTTGCCATAGGAACTGCTAGTCATTTATTTTGTCTTTCTGAAGAGAAGACAGTCTGTATATTTGCAGGTCTTCATAACCATACAGCTGGAGCTATTCATATAGCTCTTCTGGTAACACATATATATACTACTGAATGATCTAAGCACACATTTAGATGTGGCAGAAATATCTCAGGATTTCAGATTTCTTTAGCATGCTGTAAGGACTCCTGTGAAGAGATGAGAATATTACATAGATAAGAATATCTTGCAAGCACTTCAAATAAGATAATTTCAGTATTATGGATGTAATCTCTGCTACTAATTGACTATAACCCAATTGGAAACTGACAAAGGTCAGAATCTTTCCATATGTGGTGGTTATTCCCTAATTGTATTATGCTACTTTTATCTTTTTCAGAAGCATCTGGTGCTGGCTACTATCCGAAGCAGACTCAGGGACTAGATAAACAAATAAGTTTGTCAAATGATGCCATTGTTTTGTTGCTGATCAGCATATATTACCAGTCTGCATAATACTGGAAATTAGCCACTTTTGAAATTTATGTGCTTTCTGTCAAATTAGAAAATTATTTGTTGGTGTACACATTACTTTCTTTTTTCAGGGAATACATACAAATAACTTGTACGTTCATCAGGGAAGTAAGAGCACAATGATATCAACTCTGTTGAGGGCATGTAACCTAAGTGAACTGAAGTTAGACACCAAAATTCCTTATAGAAATGAGCATCTCCAGTACTCTGCATGACTCCTACCCTCCTGGATTTAGGACGCTGAGGCAAAAGTCCCTCAGACTTCTGAGTAAACACCATACCCACAGCTTAGTAAAGGTTGATTAGTCCCTGTCTTCTACAATATGTGTTGTTGTTAAGACCTCTGTATAGAAGATGAATAGCCGTTGAGCATGTGTGGTGTGCTGCTAACTCCTCAAGAGGTGGAGTTTAGACCTCCTTTCTGCCGAGTGGAGTAGAGGCAGTTCCCACAGCCATGTGCTATGTCATTTTGTGTTCATATGCCCCTTCTGTTGGAGCCACTTTCAATAATGAGCCAAGCTGAGCTCAGCACTGTGTGGAAGTGATGGCAGCTGCTTCCCATGTGATGATTGCATCCAGTTTAAGGCACTGACAAGAAAACAGACTAAGGCAGTTCACCCTAGCAGGATGCCAGTCTAGTTATTCAAGTCACTGCTGAATCTGGAGTTTAGCTGAACAGAATCAGCAGCAGTAAACTAGATACAAAGACTTCAGTGTATTACCTTAGCTATAGTAGGAATTATTTTTCAGAATTAACCTTTTGCAGTCAGTGTCAGACACATGAAGTAAGGTGGAAGTTGCTGTATTCTTTATAAAGCGTTTCTTTCTTGATGTGGGTTTTATTTACTTATGGCTAATCCTTTGTGTGAATGAAGCATTTCAGAAAAGTACCAATACTTGAAGTTGTACTAGGGGTCAGATTGCAGTTATCTACGTTTTTACATTTGAGTTTTCATCGACCTATACAATCACAGAGCCTCGGAGGCTGGCAGTCACCGCAGAAGCTGGTCCAGACCAATGCTTTTGTTTAAAGTACAGCAGGTTGTTTAGGGCTGTGCCCATGAGGGTTTAAATAACTCCAAGGTTGGATACTCCACAACCTCTCTGGGTAATCTGTTCCAGTGTTTTACCACCCTGACAGTAAAAATAAATTTTCCTCCTTCAATTTTCTTCTGGTAGCAAGGAGTTAATGACGAATGTGACAGAACTCTTTTAGAAGGGAGGAGGAAGGGAAATTAGGAGCACTTCTTATACAAGCATAGTGTGAGCAGGACCTGCCGTTTGCTTGACAGAATTTAATATATCCCATTAGGGAAGCCACATATTTGTAACTATCTTAGCTACTTATTTAAAATTTTATTTCCCATCCACAGTCATTGGCTTTTTTGGTGAGCTGCATAGACCTGTTCAATATTCTTTTTATACATTATGTGTGTTATCAAATGAAGAAATAGCTGACAGGAAGCTAGTTTTCTTAAAACAACTGTGTCAGCTTCTTGGCAAGAAAAATTTGGTATTTTATCAGTCATTTCACTGGATATTCTGATGCTTGTGTCTGGCATTCAGTGATCAGATTCTCTTACAATGAATACAAAGAGCTGGTTATTCAGCACTGTTCCCATGTCAATATTTTAACACTTCCCTCCTCCACCTCCCCAGTACTTATGTTAAATGTGTTTCACTCTGTCTTTGTCAGCATTTTGCATGGTGATTTCTTTTCACAGGGTTTGAAAAACCAGGCCCGGGTTAAACTGAACATAGTTAGGTGTCCTCCAGTAACCACAGTCTTGATCAGGAGACCGGACCTCAGATATCAGTTGGGCTTCAGTGTGCAGAATGGGATTGTAAGTAGCTTCCACACTCTCTGGTTAAGCTTTAGCATACATGAAACTTCTTATCCATTTGTGGGTATGTTTCAGTATGGGAAGAGGGAAGCTGCCATTTTCTCCCTTACAGCAAGCAGGACTTTGCACATGTATTAAGTCTAAGATATGAAAGCTGAGTTAATCAGAGGTTTGTTTTTTTTTTTCTTTGACTCTACTTACTTCACAACTTCGGAGTCAGCCAGAGGAACATAAAAGCTGTTTTAGGGTAGAAAACAAAAATCTGTAGCAGAGGCTGCTTTCAATCTGCATCATTCATGTCTCTAACCAAGCCATTGCATGATCTCAAAAGAAAGAGACTGTCCTTGATCCTCTTTTGTTGTAAGGCATCTGCATCCTGAACATTGTTAAACTGTGGTCCTTCACGCACTCTTAAGTTTCCAAACCACAGCACAGGTGAAGTACAACACAAACACCCCTTTCTGACAGTTTGTTCTGCTCTTGGAAGAGAATGTCCAGTAGTTACTTGTCACTATCAAATTCTACTTTGAATCATTGATTGGTTACATTTTAGAATTTGATGCAAGCCTCTTGTGTTTAAATGCTGATTTACCATTTACAGGCAAAAATGGGTAATCTAAAGCCTCTGTTCCTTATCCAGACCCTGATAAATTTGTTCTTTCCCTTCTAGATCTGTAGCCTTATGAGAGGAGGAATAGCAGAGCGAGGAGGTGTGCGTGTCGGTCATCGGATCATTGAAATCAATGGACAGAGTGTTGTAGCAACACCCCATGAGAAAATTGTTCACATTCTCTCAAATGCTGTTGGTGAGGTAAGAGCAGACTATGTGTCTAGGTAATACGACATAGTTCATCGCTGTTACCCATAACAGCTGGTGGAAACCAGTAACAAGTGGTATCCCTTAAGGGACCATAGTGGGACCAATACTTTTTAGTATCTTCATCAATGACGTAGACAGTGGGATTGAGTGCACCTTCAGCAAGTTTGCAGATGACACCAAGCTGAGTGGTTTAGTTGATAAGCTTGAGGAAAGGGGTGCCATTAGAGGGACTTCGACAGGCTTGAGGAGTGGGCCCATGTGAACCTCATGAGGCTGAACAAGGCTAAGTGCAAGGTCCTGCACATGGGACAGGGCAATCTCCAACATCAATACAGACTGGGGGATGAAGGGACTGAGAGCAGCCCTGTGGAGAAGGGCTTGGGGATACTGGTGGCTGAAAAATTTGTCTTGAGCTGGCAATGTCCACTCACAGCCCAGAAAGCCAACCATATCCTGGGCTGCATCAAAAGAAGCGTGGCCAGCAGGTCGAGGGAGGTGATTCTCCCCCTATACTCCACTCTCAAGACCCCACCTGGAGTACTGTGTCCAGTTCTGGGGTCCCCAGCACAAGAAAGACACGGACCTGTTCGATCAAGTCCAGAAGAGGGCCATGAAAATGATCGGAGGGCTAGAACACCTCTCCTACAAAGAAAGGCTGAGACAGTTGGGGTTGTTCAGCCTGGAGAAGAGAAGGTTCCAGGGACACCTTACTGTGGCCTTTCAATGTATAAAGGGGTCTTATAAGAAAGATGGAGAGAGACTTTTTACCAGGGCCTGTAATAACAGGACAATGGGCAGTGGTTTTAAACTGAGAGGATAGATTTAGACTAGATATAAGGAAGAAATTTTTTATGATGAGGGTGGTGAGACACTGGAATAGGTTGCCCAGAGAGATTGTGGTTGCTCCATCCCTGGAGGTGTTTGAAGTTGGTTGGACAGGGCTTTGAGCAACCTGATCTCGTGAAAGATGTCCCTACCTGTGACAGGGTGGTTTGGACTAGATGATCTTCAAAGGTCCCTTCCAACTCAAACTGTTCCATAATTCTGTGATTCTACCTCTATTAGCCTGTTGCTATTCAAATCTAAAGTGGAAGTGAGAGCAAGCCAGCACACCATTTCTTGTATTATTTACCTGTAGTTCTCCTATGTTTTAGAAGAACCTTAATCTGAAAATATGAAGTGTCCACAACTTTAGATGGTTCATTGATACTAAACATACTGTTCCATAAAATCACCACCTGCAATACTTTAATAAGGGTATGAAAACTCTCAGGATTTACCTTTCCCTTCTGTCCTGTATGACCTTACCTAGTTCCTTCACCAATGCTCTATTGTAGTATGCATGTTAGGAACATTGATTAACTTGCCATATTTCCTCTAGATTCATATGAAGACTATGCCAGCTGCCATGTACAGACTGTTGACTGCGCAAGAGCAACCAGTTTACATCTAAAGCGGACACCTCACCGTCACAATGTGCATGGAGGATGTTGTTCCTCACTAGTGCTTGTCTCTAGTGCTACATTTCTGTGTCTGAAGAGACATTTCTTTATGTCTCTCTCTCTCCTTCACAGACACAAACACATTGTCTTTCTCTCCTCCCTCCCTTTTTCCTCTTCTCCCGACCATTTCCTTGTATTTTGGGAAGGGGCAAAATATATCTATGGGACTATCTTGGTTGCATCTTTTTACAAGTGAAACTTCGTGCAGTTCCACATGCAAACAGGAAAATAACAGCAGCATTATTCACAGCAGGACTGACAAGATTGACTTTGCTTCATGCTACATAATCAGTTTTATTTTTGTGGCTGTAATTTGGCAAACTGAGTAAATTAAAAGTTGCTGAATGAAAGAAGTCTTCACCAAACAGATAAAACTATAGGGTGCAAAGTGTTCTCTTGGATATCCTGCATGTGACTTTGCTTTTCCTGCCATATTTTCCCACAGGCACTGAGCTCAATATTAAAAGTTTGTGTCTGTAGGGAAAGTAGAATACCAAAAGGATAGTTTTGCCCTCAGGAAGAATTACCTGCTTATGAAAACTCAGTAAATGCTGCTGTTGTAAAATGGACTGTCCAAATACACACCTTTTAATTCTCCTCTGTCATCAGTTCTTCATGGTAGTAGGACCCCAAAAGGTACTCTCCGAGTTGCTGAAACATGTTACACTTGCATTACTTACACTATGTAATTTGGGAGGCATTTTTTACAGCTGCCTCCCGCTCTCGACCCCAGGTTTCTAATTCTTTGTTTTCTTCTACTTTGTTTTTAAATGCAACATGTCTTTTAAAGTCCCTTGCCTGTTTTAGAGGTTAAAGGAGGGGGGGAAGATCTTTAAATATCTACAAGAGAAATAGCGAGGGGCTTTCCTGAATAGCTACACTTTTTCTAGGCTCTTTATTCTGAATTTGGTGCACACAGTCATGTGTGCTGATGTATATAGACATTTTTTAAATTGTGCTTGCTATTTATGAAGTTTGAATATAAGAGATCTGCAGACTATTCTAAGTAATTTTGTTCTCTGAGCCAGTTTTAACATATATTTTTGTCCAAAGACCTGTCTAATTTTATTGATTTTCTCTTTAGTACATTATATAGATAACAGTGGAAGGGATGAGGTGGGAATAAACTTATTTATTTTGTTATGTAATTTAAATTGTGATCTTTTTTCCATATGTATGGCACTTAAAGGGGATATGTGTGTACTATATGCACTTGTATGAAGATGATAAACTGTAGGGATGTATGAAATCTAGGATTTGATTGGCCTCTAACTTGCATGCTAGAGACAAAAGGGGAAAAAGGGGTTGGGTTGGGGTTTTTTTTAAGGGGGGGGGTGGGGAAGAAGCAGTGGCTTTTCTTCCTAGTGAGAGGAAAATTCTCCATTCTCTGTAATTACTTTTTATCAGGACTGTATACTGGTGTTTATGCTGAAATTGAACCATGCATTTAGTCCAGGCTAGTATGTTGGTTTCTTTTAAAGAAACAGTTTGTGCTGTGTTTTGCTGTGATAGAAAGGCTGAGTGAAATGAAAACGAGCACACTACACACAGCCACACACCACTTCTGCTTTGCAAATGTGCTGTTGGTCATTGTCACTTGTTTCTCAGTTATCGTGGGGTGGGCTGTGCAACCTAAGTGTTGTCTGCAGTCCAGTAATGATAACTAGACATCACTACAGAGATTGATGGAAGTGGATGTGTGCGTGCGTACGTGCATACGCACACTTGGTGCAAACACTGCTGAGAGCCATTCAGTGCTCTTGCCAAAGGTCCATTTTTGGCTTTCAGAAATCACGGATATCCATCGGCTGATCAGAGGTAGAGAATGAACTTTGTATTTCAGTGGGCAGTAAATACGTAAGGGAGATAATGAAGTGGTGCATAAACTATTGTAGTAAGTGAATATGTTTTAGTGTTGAGATTAATGTATGATGACTTGATTTTACTTGTTATATAATTTAATCCAAATCTCCACAATAGCAGGTTGCACAAGAGGGTGGTTTTAGTATTCCAGGTTACCTCTGCTACCTGACTGATGCAACTAGATAGTGAATGACTTGTGGGCATATTGTTTAACTGCAGACATCTGGTTTATGATCTTTTGAACTTTTTTCCAGAACTTTCCATATATATAGTAATATATGTAAATATGATATATAACCATGTACAATTTAGAAGATTACATACAGTGCAGCCTTTCCATAAGTTGCCTGAGGAAACTTAGTGAACTCTTGAAGACGCCCTCATCATGCTTCTGGTTCCTGCTATGTTTACATCTTCAGCTTCACTTGTTTCTGTGGTTCTGGTTGGCTCACGTGATGGGGTCTTTAACTCAATTCACTGGGAAATTATGATGACCTGAACATGCAAATGTATTTAGAGGTGAAACAACTGTTTCTTTGATCTTCTTTGAAAAGATTCTGTGAAGTTATGGCACTTGAGTGCTTGAACAGTTCATGGTAAATATGTGCTTAACATTAAGCAAGTGAATGCTTGTAGGATCAGAGTCTAGCAAAAAATCTCAGTTTTTCCAATTACAGTGTGTGCGTAAGATTTCCAAACTGGGAGGTCCATAGCATGTGCACACTTCTGATAACAGTCTTGTAAACAATACCATTTTACTTTGTAAAGGGAAAGAGTTTCAAGAAAAAGGAGCTTGAAAGGGCAAGCTGGCAGTTCTCTAGACCGTTGCAGCAGTTAGTTAGATTACATATGTGAATTTTTAACAGATTCAGAGGAACAAACTGCTGGTTTACATTCCTTCTTCGGTGACAGGCCTGAATTCTTTTTCACCCTTGCTGCTTCATACAGTCTAATTAACTCTTCAGTGTTTACATTAAGGATGAAACATCCCTTATATTCTTTTTATTGGCAAGTTTCACACGTTTGTTTTGAGTCTTGTTCGAATTTGAGACTCAGTGGGGATTTCCAGGTTTGCTTGCTTTCCTTGTTTTCTAAATGCAATGTATTTCTGAAGACAGCGATGTGGTTGAGATCTCTTGTACATATTTAGCGCAGTACCTAGACTATGAAGTTGTACTATTGTTCTGTAAAGAGGGTGAATAGAAATTATTGTAAAGCGTTGGGAAAAGTATAGTATTGTATTTGTAGCAATATTGTTCTTTGTAAANGGGGAGAGAGGAGTGGGCTTTTTGGTGTGGGTGGGGTAGGGTGGGGGGTTTCTGGCCAGCTGTTTTGTTGTGATGTATTTACTGTGCTACATTCCTTTATTTAACAGAGCGCTAATGTCTGTAAGATTTGCAACAATAAAATACAAAACAAAAATACCTCATACAAGGCTGAGAGTTTGCTCATACTGATCTAGGGGTTGACTTGCCAATACTGAATGCATGAATGCTTGGAAGGTGTCTGAACTTCTCTTTTGCCATATAGTCTGGGGTAATACTATATGTGTTTCTGCAGATGTGAACTAATGCTACTAACTTTATTTTTAAAACAGCATTATTTTCAGGTAATAAATGACACTAGTGCTCCTAAGTGAAGCTGATTCCTTATCTAAGGTTGCATCCCAATTTTTGCCATGTAAAATGTTACCATGTTTGCATCTTCAAAAAATACGTTATTTCAAGATGCCTTTTATGTGACAGAAGTATTATTCCATTGTCTGAATAATTTTAAATATGCTTTTTTCATAAATAAGCCTTGCTAAAACTCCTTTACACTTAATATCATTTCTGAAACCACTGTTTTTCTTCAAAGGCCATCAGCACAGTTTATTGTTAAAGACCTAATACCATTTGAATAAATAAAAAGTAGGATTGCAATATGTCTGTCCTTAGAATAAATCCTGGAACTGCCTGTGCTAAGGTTAAAAAATATTTGTATAATGAGAGGTGGATTATGAAAAACATGTTGATTTGAAAGTCAACCACCAGAAGCCAACAAAGGAGCATTTCTTCAGGTGTGTCTTCATAGGATTTTCTGAGCTTCATAGTTTGTCAAGAGTACTTTGAAACTATGGAAATGAAAACACACGCCACAGCTGATTCAGAACAAAGCTAAACGCAGGCCTTCAGCCACTGAGTAGCTATTCCCAACATGAAATACAAATACTGCCAACATGTGAGAATTAAGTATTTCACTGTATTTGCTTAAATGATAGATTGGAGAAATTGTGAAGTCTCTGGTAAATGGTGCAGCAGACAGGCTGAGCTTGCTTTCTGTGTTTCCCTGCGTGCCACCCTCCTTCCTCCTGTTTATTGCCGTTCTCCTCAAAACTTTACATTCCAATTACTATATTACAAACTTTTTCTGCATTTCAGTGGATAAACCTAAGTCTGACTTCTCCTTTGGCAGTACAGATACAAATCTCACAGATTTGCTATCTTCACAGGGGACATTTTTCTTGCCCTCATCTCCAGTGTTTTAACGGTTTGCACCCACACTGAAAGGACAAGCAGACCCCATCCTGGTTCCAGCACCCTGTAGTGCCTTGCAGGCTGGAGAGGTGGTGCTTGATACTCTGTGGGGACTGACAGTGCCTGCGATTTAAATAAATGTTCAGTGCCAGAGCATATGGTAGCAATCCTGACCTGAAGAACGTTGTACCTGGAGGAGTGGGCAATCCATATGTCAGTTAACTTGACTAGGCCCAGGCCCATGCTATGCTGCTCTGTGCTGCCCGAACAGTGTGGCCTTCAGGGATATCCCTTGGCCACAGCATAAATTCAGCTGGTGGATGATAAGAGAGGAGCCTGCAGGCAGCCCCCGCTTGGTACTGGTGGTGACACCACTTGTGTGTCCTTGCCTTTGTCTACAAGTGCAGCAGTAAGTTCTCACGTGAACATCATTTTTGTTTGACAGTAGAAGTGATGGAGCTGTTTTCTTCCAAGAAAATTGTGTAATACCTCACATGACCAAAATGGGATAACATTTGGATGGATGGGATCTGCACAGCTTGTTGCACCCTGATCATACACCTGTTTAATGCTGCACAACTTGGGGTTCCCAGCATCTGAAGGGATATAAAATTAGCTAAAATATCCTCTTTCTTTATAGCATTAGCTCTAATAAATAACATTTTAAATGAGACTTTATAGAGTGCCTTTCTTACTGGGATGATAATAAACCATCACCTCCTGATGCAAAACACATACACTTTGGAGTTTTGGTTTTGGTTCTGTCAGTAAGGCAAGAATAATGTCCTACCATCAAGTAAGAACGTCACCGAGCCAAAAAAGCACTTCTTTCCGACAGTTTGTATTTTAATTACAGTTTGCAAATTAACAACCTTCTTTTATAAAGGATAGTTTTAGGACTCTCTGAACACCAGTTTTTACTGAAAGCCTGCTTTGTACCTGAAGGTCTGTATTTTATGACTGGAGCTTTTAATTTAAAAAAATAGTTTGCAAGGTTGCACTGATAGTTTGCAAGGTTCTTCGGTACTGCTTTTGACAGCTGCTTCCACAAGAAGGGTGTGTAATCATACCCCATAACTGCACAGGTTACCAACCTTCAGAGCCAAGAAAATGGTTCTGTTTTGTAACTTCAAATAAGGTGGCACATAAAATACCCAGATTGTGAATGTGTCGCCTGGTAGATTTTCTTCTGGGCTTTTCAGCAATGTGACAACCACTGAAAAGTGATTTCATTGGCCTCCACAATGAAGTGTGACTGTAGGTAGCAAGTTTTATCTAACAGTCATAGCTCATTAGGGAAACTGTTAGCTATGGATGCACTTGGTGTACAAGAATAAGGTGTGTTTATACATTTAGCAAACAGAATTATGTATAGAAGGACATTATCCGTTAATCTGTGTGCTGACTTTTTTGAGGGAGGGCAGCAGCAATTCTTAGGAAACCAAGAATTTTAACAGCATGATAATTAAGAGACATGCTCCTCAGACCTAGTGCAAAATAGTAACTGCAACATGTATAGGAAGGGAGCTGTAGTTCTAAAGAGGTTAATTGTTGCTGTAAATGTCAATCCTAACTACTTCTGTTTCTGTAAAACACTCTGAAAGGAACTTTCTTTTCCAGTACAATGTTTTTGGATGCCCTCATTTTCTCTGCCACTGACCACCTGGCATGACTGCTCTCCTAGAAGTCTCCCCTCCCTTAAAATCTAGTGTCTATTATTTCAAATGTTTCTATTCTAGCTCAGCCAGGCAACATATAGCTATAATTTATGTTAATTTTCATGCTTTCACAGCAGCAATTTTGTGCAGAATTTTCCTGCACTGGATGATTTTACCAATGAGAAAATTAAGATGGCAGAAAAATGTCTCTCTGAATCCTAAGCAATTGGCTGACAGGCTTGTGCCCTCTCCCTCCATCATCGCATCATTGTTGATAGTCTGCATGCACATGTGTACAGGAGAAAGACATAAGAATGACTTTCATAGAAGTAAGCTGAAAGGAGGTACAATTTTTTTTCCACTTTAAGTCCATCTTTCTTGCTTATCCTCATGATAAGCATCCACTAACCACTTAACCACTGATGCTTCTTCCTACTGTCTTTACCCCATCGCAGCTTGCATGCACTCTGCCTATTCTGCCCCATACACAGACACAGAAGCCCCTTCCATGGATTCTGTGAATTTCCCCACTGAGTGAGGAGATGTGTATGCTGCTCCTTCTCCAGAAAGGCACCTTCAGGCAAGACCATGGAAGTTCAGGAGATGTACCCTGGCAGCAGAGGGAAGAGAAACAGTATGACAGATTGCACTGAGTTGTGTGTCGTGTGTCCCCCCCCACCCGGGTTCTAGAATGAGAAGGTCTGGGTCTAAGAGGGCAGGGTTTCACCCACTAATAAATTCCCTTTGCTCTAACTGGTAGCTTTTCCATTGGATGAGAGTTGCAGGAGGAATGGTGAAGGCATCTGTGGTTGAGAGTGCTGTTGATGAAAGGATACTTTTTCATTCATTCTGAAGGATGCCTGGACAGGAAATGAGACTGCATTTGCAAATGGGAAAGGGTATGAGAAGTTTATCTTTTTAGTGTATGATAGCTTATAAAACTGGTAGTAAAAAAA
>VYZV01020094.1:19543-39929 GCA_013401275.1 Pandion haliaetus | reverse complement strand
AAAAAAAAAAAAAAAAAATACAGCTTTGCCTAGTATAAACCTCATCTTAAACTACCTGACCAGAGAGAAGGGTGCTACAGCTTTCTTGGAGAGAAAACTAAATTTCACAGAGCCTGAAATGACCCTGCATATAAGCAGTTGTACCAAGATATGACAGCATATGGTCACAGAGGTCAATCACCGTTTGCAACCAGGTAGCTTGTAAATCAGTCACCAGTCCCTATAATGACATTAAAAATCTTGTTTCATGAGGTTCTTTATTAAAGATAAAGACTTTCCTGAATTCTTGTGGTATATTTCATCTTTCCAATTAATCAACATTCCTCCTTTTCCTTAGGGTGAAATTACATGCTGTGATTCCCACAATTGCCCGAGTGACCCCCACCCAGGTTCTGCTGGCAGAGTAGCGCATAACTTTAACTTCTGTCAGGAGCCGCACTTAGTTGATCAGTCCTGATGAAGCCAAGGGAATCACGGCATCATACACAAATGCCCTGGCACAACAGACTACCAGCATAAACTGAAAGTTCATCTTTTATTTATAGACTGTTACTCTACATCATCTGAGACAGACCATGGAGTTACTCTGCCACAATTCCAACATATCCCTTCATTTTGTATTTCTCTCCTGCTGTGGTTTAACCCCAGTAGGCAGCTCAGCGCCACACAGCTGCTCACTTACTCCCCCACCGTGGGATGGGGAGGAGAACTGGAAGGGCAAAAGTGAGAGAACTCACGGGTTGTGATACAGACTGTTTAATGGCAGGGGGCAAGGGGAGAACAACAAACCAAACCAAAGAAAAACAAGTGATGCAAAACCAATCACTCACCACTGGCTGGCTGATGCCCAGCAATGGCAACCCTGAAAAACTCCCCCCAAGTCTTTCTTGTTGAACATGATGTTATATGGCATGGGACATCTCTTTGTCCAGTTTGGGTCAGCTGTCCCAGCTGTGTCCCCTCCCAGCCTCCTGCCCATGCCCAGCCCACACGCTGTGGAGGGGGGGCAGAGTAAGAGGTGGAGCAAGCCTCAATGCTGCACAAGCATTGCTTAGCAAGAGCTAAAACACTGGCGTGTTACGAACACTGTTTTAGTCACAAATCCAAAACAGCACCATATGGGCTGCTATGCAGAAAATTAACTCCATCCCGGCTAGACCCAGTATACCTCCCCAGATATAAACAGAGGAAGAAATACTGCTCAGCATATTTCCTTTTCTTAAATTCATTGCCCCTAGGAAGCCTTGGCATCTAGAAGTAGCAGTGTTAATTTTCTTTATTAATATGCTCACTTTCTTCTTTATGGGAGTTTAACAGCCAGGCTGAGATTTAAATGTCTCTTTACAGGCCTTTTTATTTAAAAAGAACCCAAACAACCAAACAATAGAGGAAAAAAAAAGATGGACAAACCGGTTAAAAAGATGGGGAGGAGGGTACAATATAACACATGTGCTTGGGTCTGCTTGCTTGCAAAGAAAGTTTTTAAATACAAACAATGCCTCATCGTAGGGTTTTTTTAAAAAAAAAAAACCAAAAAACTTTCCTGACAATCCTTTACAACAGTTGCGTTTTCTACAGTATTCTTTTCCTGTTTTCTATTCTCACAACTTTAAGCAGTCACCATGCAGACTTATGTTTGGCATCCTATTATCATTTGTGCTCAAAGAGCCCAGAGAAAGCAACAGCAGTTTTATCAATAAGAAGTCCTTGAGAATTAAGCTTTTTGCTGTAACTTCTGAACTTCTGTCTGGCTGTCACAACTGATGAAATATCAGAAGCATCCAAGTGCTTGTTTTCAGAGGTTTCTGGTAGCCTGCCAGAGTGTAAGGGAACTTTGAAAGACTTGTTATTTGGTTAAAGTACGGTTTTATTTAAATAATATTTTTTTTCCTGCCACCACTTAGTAGGGACAATTTCAACTGATAAACTTCACACCAAAGTTTTCCTATAGCTTGAGAAGTAGGTTGGCAGAAGAGAAGCCACTGTCAAATAAAAGATTCAGGGCTTCCCACCCAGAAGTGTCTTTACTCTCTGTATTTGTGGTGCGAACATTGTGCAGATAGGCACATAGCCATCTGTTGCACAAAAGACAATCTGCCCCATAATGCCAAGTTCAAATGAAAAGTAGAACAGATTTTCACTGGCATTGTACTGGAAGAGCTGCCTGTGACTTATCTTGGAGCCAATAATGTTTAACTCCAAGCATATACCACAACAAAAGATTAGGCTGAATACAACTTGGAACCATTTCCGTGGTTTTCTAAAACAATGCTAAGCAAAGCTTGATGTAGCCTCTACGCATAGTCTAGTTATGTCCTGTACCAGTATGCAGAAAATATTTAGTAATTTTTCCAATGCAGGCTGAATAATAAAGTAATTCCCACATTTAGCTCAACACAGCACAGCATTATTTTATCCCTTTCCTATCTTCATTAGCAACGAAACATCAACAAGCACCATCACATACACAAAACAAAAATGGAAGTACTGGAGCTGGACAACATTTCTTAAAACATATGGACATCAAGTCAACAACTTGTAAATTACTAAGAAGGAAATATGTCTTTCTTTTTGTATCTTAAGAGCAAACAACTTTTTATGTATTTTAAACATTAATCCTTTTTCCTACTGCCCAAAACAATCACAATTCTGTATGTCTGGCTTGCAATAAGGTGGCTGTCTTTCAAGGAAATGATAATGCTGCTGCTACATTAAGTCATCTGGTTTGGGTAGAATGGTTCTAGAACAAATTTTAAAATGTACTTTTTACCTTGAGAGGCTTGCCTGTCACTCACTTCCCCCAAATCAACAACAGGTTCCACGACACGTACTTGCAGCGCACCTTCCTGGAATAAAATAGAAAAGTTGAAAAATCACAAGCCACCATCTTTTTTTCTGATACTTTCTAAGAACTGCAACATCCACCTTGGAAAATGGACACTTTTGCTTAAGTGCACAGTAACTATGTGATATGTGCTTAATTCCACTGCATAACCAAGACTAGTGAATGTCTAAAATTAACATTCTTCATCCAGGTCAGCCAGTTTAATCCTACTGAATATTTTCTGGGAAAAAGCACCTGTCTTCTGAAAACACCAGTGAAAGGGATCAGTGAGCATGGCAAAACCTTCACCTAGTCCCACACAGGAGGAGTACAGGTGCGGAAGGGAAGTAAAGCAAGAGGACAGCACAGGGGTCCTCTAGAATAACCACAACAGGGGTGGTCCACAGTGTATTTTCCTTCTTCTCCCATGCCCAGACAGGGGTTTCCAACTGTGGAAAACTTTTCAACTCTAAAGGTAAGTGATTAACTAAAATCTTCAGTGAAATTTACAGCAAGCCACATTTGTAACCAAACATATTCTCCTGCTATTCTGAAATGAAAAGATACCTGACTTAGGTTTACCATGCCTCAGTGCAATCTTAGTTTATAGTGGAAAAACAAGTTACACTTTAAACTCCTGTGGGCCATACCTGCTCAGAGATATTCTGTCCCTGCACAGCTTCGTAAGGAGGAGATGGGTCCCAAGAGCAGAACACCTCAGTGCCTTTCACTTGCAATCTGTAAATATGGGGCAACAGAATCACATTAGAGGCAAGCATCCTGCAAGAAACAACACTGAGCAACTCTGTTATTACAGCTTTCCAGCTGCAGAAAAACATCACCTCTACCAAACTCCACTGGCTTTCCCGTGCCAGCTCAGGTTTTTGGATCTCAGCCACAGCTAATGAACTCGCCAAGAGCTGCAAGAGGTTATCCCAGAAGATGGCAGGAAATTGATCCTTAGGAGATGCCTCTCCAAATGTGTTCACCAGAACTTCAAATGTCTTTGGGCAGTACTGTGTCTAGGAACCCATTTCAGTTTTACTTCACAGAGACTCAGTTTTGTTTCAAGAGATTCAAATACAGGTGGTCACTCGAAACACGACAGCCTAGCTCTAATTTTTGTGAACTACTAAATTCTTAATTATAACTGAAATTCAAGATACTTCTGATCTCATGTTTTATGTTCACATAAAGCTGCACAGAAAAAAGCAGACTCAAACTGAAGGCTATTTTTGTGATGACATTTGACTAAGAACATTGTAGTTGATCAATTCACGAAGGCTTGTATGAGGCAAATGTACCTCATGGTTAACCTTACTTCTCAGTTTTCAAAGAGCTCTTTGAAACCTTAAATACAGCAGAAATCCCAAAGACCTTTTGCTGTACCA
The DNA here is from genome assembly GCA_013401275.1 of Pandion haliaetus. Classification (NCBI taxonomy): domain Eukaryota; kingdom Metazoa; phylum Chordata; class Aves; order Accipitriformes; family Pandionidae; genus Pandion; species Pandion haliaetus. Next base: position 35,714 of record VYZV01020094.1, on the reverse strand, counting down.
TCTTCCTCTTAGAAGGTAGAGAGAAGGAAGAAATCAGAACAGTGCCTGGAGAAACTTTTTGGTAAATGTTGATTTTGATAATATAAGTTTACATTACCCCATTAACACTGTAACAGTGTCGTAGTTGACAGCAGAGCTGCCAAAGGGACCTTCCTCCCCACAGAATCTTCAGAGAAGTCTGTGACACAAAGTGTCTCAATTTTTCTCTGTTTTTTATTACATTTTGAATTGCTGATTTGGTACTGAGCAGGAACCACGTGTTTTGCTCCCTGGACCCATGTCAGGCTTAGAGATATCACTAATGGATGCAATCTATCTACAAAGAAATGTTACACAAGAGCAAGTCCTTCCTCCCAGAGTTTAGGGCTTCTCTGAACACTGGCTGGAGGGAACAAAGATGACTGTGAAAATGATTTTCTTGCAAGCAGAAAGGAAAGGGCAGAGTGAATGGAAATATCTACAGAAGGCTGCTTAGAGAGGAAAAGAATAAAACTTCCAAAAAGAGAACTGGGGAGCACTTTTGTGAAAGACTCCTGTCAAGGTAATGGAGGTAATGCATGGAGAAATTTGCGGAAAAGAAAGAAAAAATTTTGATAACTGGTCATTGCTTTTTCATCTTAAAAATGGGGGAAATACAACATGTTAAAATAGTTTTTAATTTCAGCCTATTTCATCTGTCCCTAAAAGCTTCAGAATAATTTTGGAGTATGATGGAGACTGATGCTCCTTTGACATTACTTCTTCACATTTTTCCAGTACATTCGTGCTGAGCTTACATTCAATGTAGGCCACAAAATGATGTACTTCTTTGTCCTGGTTTCAGCTGGGATAGAGTTAATTGTCTTCCTAGTAGCTGGTACAGCGCTGTGTTTTTGAAGAATGTTGCTAACACACCGAAGTTTTCAGTTGTTGCTAAGTAATGTTTAGTATAAAGTCAAGGATTTTTCAGCTTCCGATGCCCAGCCAGCAAGAAGGTTGGAGGGGCACAAGAAGTTGGGAGGGGACACAGCCAGGGCAGCTGACTCAAACTGGCCAAAGGGGTATTCTATAGCATGTGATGTCATGCCCAGTATATAAACTGGGGCGAGTAGGGGTGGGAGGATTGCTGCTTGGTAACTAACTGGGCATTGGTCAGCGAGTGGTGAGCAATTGCATTGTGCATCACTTGTATATTCCAAACCTTTTATTATTACTACTGTAATTTTATTAGTGTTATCATTATTAGTTTCTTCTTTTCTGTTCTATTAAACCATTCTTATCTCAACCCATGAGTTTTACTACTTTTCCCTATTTTCTCCCCCATTCCACTGTGGGTGGGGGCGGCAGGGAAATGAGTGAGCAGCTGCATGGTGCTTAGTTGCTGTCTGGGGTTAAACCATGACATTCTTGAACCTTAGTTTTGGTTTTAAACATGCCTGATCTGGCCTACCAGCTCAGTCACACCTTGAAAATTAATGTTGCATCCAAGAATTATACCATGTCAAAACTTACTATATAACATGCAACTAGAAAAGCATTCCCTTAAGTTCCTTAATATAAAAGTCATTTCCAGGATGTGTGCATTTGTCAATCTGTTCTTTATTTTCACTCTCTCTTTTTATGTAAGCAAGGGAAATTCTTGTGTTAGTCAAAAAACCCAGTGCCTTCTTGAAGTGATGATGCAGGAAGGTAGGGAATAAGAGTCAAAGCTTTTTCAGGGAACCCCACTGCCAAGAGACAGACCGTGGGGAGGCTCTGTACTGCTGCTAGTAAGCAGGACACTGAAGGGAGAAGGTGCATCCTTGGTCACCTCTCGCCCACCTTCTGCACTCATACCTCAGCTGAACAACAGCATCAAGGCTTTGGCCTCCCAGAAACTCTAGTGTTTCAACAGCAGAATCACATTCAGTGGTTAAGAAACAACTGTCAGCAGCATATGGGTCCAATTTGAGACACATACTAAATTTGAGAATACATGACTTGGATAAGCAGATTTGCATTTTGGCAAATGCCGATAGACCCCAAATGGTACTTTAAACTGGACTAGGGTAGATTTCTAGACCCCAGGCACTTGGTTTGCTGCCCCACATAGATTGCTTATTCCCTTAAAATCATGTGTTTTATTCTTCACATGGGAACTCAGCTGTTACTGTTAATACTGTTGTGCCAATCCTGAAAAATAACTTAATTGCTATTCCCTTATTTATGAAATATCTAGATTAGAAGTAGGAGTTGACCAGACATTTGTAGTGCTAGTTTGTTTTGTCTAGCACTAAGTAAGACAAAAAAAATTTTCCCATGAACAAATCAATTAATTGGCTTTGCTAGCAGTTCCTCTGGCTCTGCAATTTAAAAGGTGGAGAAGAACGGCTACCCATTCCAAACATCCTTGGCACATGTTTTGATTCCTTTGTGAAAGGGATGTATCTGTTTTGGAGTTATCCCAGGTGCAGCTTGCAGACAGTGGCTCACTGCCTTGGATGCAGTTCCTGCCACCCCCGCCTTTCGCACAAAGGTTTTGGATGCAGGGTCCATGGGAGCTCAGCACAGAAAGCCAAGTTACAGACACAGCATGGCGCTCAGGGTACAGACAAGGCAGGGAGGGGAGGGAGAAGTGTGAGGAAGCTAATTGAGAAAAGGCCAGGTCCCATCTCTGCTGGACACCCTGGATCCAGCCTGGGGTGAGTCATATTTCCTTATCTGCCAAGAATGGAAATCAAGTCTGTCTGTTGCTTTAGCTTCTGCACCACTGCATAACTACCCTGACCACCTTGAAACAAGTAGCTGACTTCAGAAGGATGTCACCATCACTTAAATGATATTATCAACAAGTTTTAATGCAGTCACAGGCAAGGTAGCTACTCACTATTAGACTGCAGAAGCCTTAAATATTGTTCAGTGGCCCCTACTGTGCTGAAAATAGACAAAGAGAAATACTGCTGCTGGGGATAGCCACCTAGAACAGCATGGCAGACAAAGAATGACAGCCCATTTTAAAGCAGGGGAACTGCGACAAGCACATTTCAATAAATACCTCATCTTCCAAAGAGATCATTAAGCACACCATTCTGTTCTCATAACTAGCTTGAGCCAAGACACACATAGGTGGTTTGTAGTAATGTTTGGAATTCAGCCCCAGTCTTTGGATGTTTTAGATTACTTTTTCATTCTAATATCTATTCCTGTGCCATGTTACCCTTTTCTAGGTAATCCCAGAATCTGTAATTACCTCTGCAAGGACCACAGAGTCTTGAAAGTCATGCATGCTATTCCTGATGAAACAGTGAAATAATCTAAACAGTCTGGCACACTGCAAAAAGCAAGAGTTTTAAACAAGAGTAAAGTGATACAGCCTGCCTGAACATCATGATATTTTATGTATAAACATTGTATGTTCACAGCAGAATAATGCAGCCCAACCTGAGTCATAAACTAATAAACAAAGCTAGCCTGCAAGTTACTGTGAAGAGTGTATAACCACCTGTAGAATGAAGGATAACAAAACCCACAAGTCACCATTGAATTGCAAGAAATATAGATACTAGTAAGTCCTAGTACAGCAAAATAACAGAATTGATGCTTAATGAACAAGCTAGACAATTTTTTCCCCTATTCTTCAAAACAACATAACCCCCTGCCCCACATTTACATTTTAATGTTTCATAGTACTAATTATACCAAAGAAAGCAGCCTTCTGCAACACAAAAATTTTCTGCACATTTTCTCTTACTCACAAGAAAATTCAGCTACTATTTTATCCACCTCCGAATCCTTCTTCCCTCATCTTTGTAGAAAATAATTAAAAATCAATGAGGAGGAAGGGGAAAAGATTACAGTGACTTGTGACTATCCTCCTGTTCTTTCTGATATGTGAGCTCATCCTCCCACATTCACTCTCACGCCTCCTCCATCCTGCAGCTGCCACTGCAGAGAAGCCCAGCAATAACACCAGGTGTGAACCCTGCCTGACCACTCACACCTGAGCACTGAGATAAGGGTAGTGATTACCTGGCCCGGCAGTACAATCAAAACGTACCCTTCAGTCAGCCCTAATTGCCAAAGAGGGAGAAGGGGAATCACTCCAGCAGGAAGGTCTGCGGGGGGGCCAGGCCACCGTTCAGGGGTCTCTCGCACAAGCCTTGCCAAGAGGTTGCGCCTGGCTTTCTGTCACTGCCCTGACCTGCTCCTGACAGCATTTTACAAGTTTTCAGCCACGTCAAGTTGCGGTATTTCTCTTACCCAGAAACAGTTCCTGCAGAATCTGAAGTGAAAACCACAAAATTATGCCCCTCAACCACACTGTATTTTCTCTGCCTCCTAACTCAACAGGTTTTTTCCTTTTTTTTTTCCCCTAAACTCACCAATCTTTTCAGTTAGTAACAGAAAAAATGGTCTTAAAAAAAAAAACAAACAAAAATTATGCAGTGTTTCCAAAGACACTAAAAGAAAGGAAGAGAGTGTAGAGGTTTACCTGTAATGTGTTCGTGGAGCACAAGGATAAAAATTTGCACGATAGGAGGGAGGTGGCACAGGTGGGACCAAATCATCAGGATCCAAAACGTGACCTTGGTCTCCAGTCTGAGATTCATCCTATTCAAATGAAACTTCTGTTAAAAACCTTCTGAGGTATAAAAAATTGCTGAGCTGTGCCGTCTAGTAATACTGTTAATACCACTGTTTGTGGCAGGCAATGCCTTGCACTCACTTACAGGGCATGATCTTCTTGTTGCAAAAATGAGTAAGTAACGCAGGGCAGCTGCTACCAAGCAAACTGTGTTGGTGACAGCACTCAAGGCACAAAGAGCAAAGAGAACTTTCTGAAGAACATGAAAATTATGGAAATTAAAAGATTAAATCAAGGTATTCGTAAATGTCAAAATAATAATAATAAATAAAACAAAAACAAACACAGAACACACAAGAATGACCATGACAATTACTTCTTAGAAACATATGTGATGAAGTCTTCAGGACAGGTAATCTACAAGACCAGAGTAATTGCTTTGCCCTATTGTGTGTCCTGACAGAGAGATCCAGAAGGATTTAATACTGCTTAGATGTGATTTATAGTCCGTTTCACTATCAACTGTTCATCCAAGAATTACAACCTTCCTCTTAAGTTTCCTGTGGGAAAACCGGGTGCAAGATAATCACCATTAAAAGGAATGTTAAAGCACTTTTATATTTGAAAATGATGCTGTTTAGAGGTTGTATTTTAGCAGTTTTTAAGCCAAGAAAGGCTGAGAAGAGTAAAAGACCAGTGAATGCATCAGATCATTAGGTAAAATTTACACCATATTACACCATGCAGTCTTGTCTGAATTCAGCAGTAGTTTTAGTTGCATAAAACACAGAAAGGACAAGAACTGCATATTGAATCAGCAATGCACTGGTCAAAACCCAGAGATTATTAAAAAAAACTGTTACAAAACCATAAAGAGCTTCTGACCAGTGTGGAAGACCAGAAAAATAACAGAATTTTTCACAGTAAATACCCCAGTCATCTCAGCACTGCACTGTCGCACAAATGTAGACATTATCAAAGCAGTCATGTTAAGCAGTGTGCACAGGGTACCTTGAGAAGCAAGTGAGCAGCACTGCACGACCTCAGGTGGTATAGCTTCAGCGCATACTCTTCTGTACATTTAGTGGCATATAATTCTTCACAGCAGTAACAAACCTTCTTTCCAACCACTTCCACCTTTAAAAACACAAAACTACACTTTTTAATTTATTAGCTGTTTTATGCAACATTTTTACCTGCATAATATAGAGCCTATGTGTTAAACTACACCTCTGACCACAAAGTAGACTAGAAATACAGGCTCATAAAATGAAATTTGTACAGTTTGCTATGCCAATGATTCATGCATTATAAAGCTGTATTATGCATACTTCTTATTTGAAAGGAAGCATTACTGATAAGCTCAAGACATTAACTATTAAAATCCTTCAAGCCTTTACACATCATTGTCTTTATCACCAAGTGACCCTGTATCCTTCAATTTCAATTATTCCACAGTTTGTGCAGATTGCTTCTTCCTCAAGTAGAAGTGTTCTGAAGAGCTAGTACCATTTGATTTACCTTAATTTTTTCCTCACAGTTCTTCCTGTAAGGTATCAACACAAATTGTCCTCACCAGGTGAGGCAAACCAGGAAAAATAATCCCACCCACAAATTATACTGACTGAACTTTCTGTAGGTAGCTCATGGGTACCCACAGAGGCTCTTTTCAACAGTTTATCTTTGTCACATTACTATAAAAGTTCTTTATGCTAGTTATTAAATGACTATGATATTAAAGTTGCGTATAATGCTGGCAAGAGGGATTTTCTAAAGATATATTTGGGATTCCCTCCTACATGTCCCCAAAAAGTTGTCTAGAAAGCCTTGTACCAAATCAACTGTGTCTTCAGACCCTGAAGACAGAGGCCAGCTCTCAATGTAGTAAAACAAAACCACTCCTGGACTAAGCAGGCTCTTCTAATGAAGAGTAAAACCTTTCAAAATATATCCATTTGGGGTCTTCAGCTTTAGGACCTGAACACCTTATGAAGACTCCAGCTCAAACAAAGTAAGTGTTTAGAACACAGACACTAAAAATACTGTTGTGGATTTCAGTGAGTCTCTTCAAAATTTGAACTGAATCAAGGCCTGAAACAGAGTTTTCTTTGTTCCCCCACCATGCTGTAGCTGGATTAATTGCATCTCTACACTAGCACATTTTGTGATCCCAGCACAGCAAGCTTACATGGTATGGCATGAAGAAATACATGTAAATCAGTATGTTTACTCACCAAATTGCAATTGGATACACTGGACACAAACCGAAGGCCTTGACAGCCTAAAACAAATCCAGCCAGGTTCAGCAGAACACAGGTGATAGACAGCAGACTAAATAGATTAGCCTGGAACAGTAAAACAAAGTTAACAGCAGTGAGAACAGGATCATGAACCCGACTCAAGCAACCTATGGCAGTGCAAATCCCACTCCCAGACCGAAGCTGGGAACAACACTCCCCTTATTTTTAGAACTCCTGTGACTTCAGTGCCCCAGGATGTCTTATCTTAACCCAGCAGGTGGTTCCTCCAAACACCTTTTTCTTCTCTCTCTCCTTATTCTACACTAGTTGTGCAGTAATAAAATATAAGCAACTATTGAAAAGTACAGGCAGCTAAAGTTTTTTCTGGAGTGCAAAGCTCCAATGATTTGCAAGCTGTCCAGTTTCCACTGTATGTCATACCCTTCCACAAAGCTTACCTCTCAACACATTTAGATCAGTCAGAAACCTGAAGAGGAAACATCTTAAGACTACATTCATTCTTCATAGAATTTCCAAAACTATTTATGAAAAATATTTGTCCCAGTACAGTGAGGACAGAGACATTTAAGGGACTTTGGATATATGATTTTATTTCCTCCTGGCTACTAAAACCAGAACACCTCCACTCACAAATTGGACGATATCTTCAATTTTATAAACCATCTGAAAGACCAGCAATGGCAGGAGTAATAAAGGACTTCAAAAAGGTCAAGCAGAAGCAGTGGATAAAATGAAGTCCTACTTTTACGTATGCCCTTACAATCTGCAATCTGTGCTTAGATGAGATTTGGGATATGAATTTTAAACACATGTAAGAAATTTTCCTGTCCCAATTCATACATACAAAAATTTTCTGTACTTCAGAAGAGAGCACTATAGGTAAGACTACTACTTTAGAGACAAATAAAATTTAAACATGTCAGGAGAAGAATCTGTTAAGCTCTCAGTCCTACAAAGCAATTATCAGGTCTTTAATGTCCAAAAGAATCCTTGTTAATAACAATCTGCTCACTCAGATTCTTTTGTATCAAAATGGCCTAAATTAAAAATGCAGGAGATGACAAAAACCTGGGGAAGAGAAGGGAATCATCAGGGACACACGATCAGTTCTGCTCCAGATAGCTTTGCAGCAAATACAGCAACAAGGACTTCCTAAACATGCACAAAGACAGCAATCGCTTTCCAAATTAATTTAGCTGACATACCACGGTTAGCTACCTAGGAAGCTGGACCAAAAATAAACCAGAGCTGTTGCACAAATTATGATCCTGTTTACTGTGGTTCAGGGAAAAAATAGTCACCCCTGAATGGACAAGAGCTAGAGAGCACTACTGTGCAAGCTCATTCCTTAAATTACAACATCTCATTACCAGTAGGCTTTACAGAATCTTGACCATAACATTATCACAGAAAGTATGTTTTAAAAACCTACGAATTAAAGTAGCTATCAGTACTTCTCTGAAGAGGATTGGGACTATTTTGTGTTTGACACACTGAGAACAATCAATATTAAGAGGAATAGTATTTTCTCCTAGCTTTATAAATATCATAAAACCACAGATAAAGAGGTCTTTAATGTTAGTTAGCACTTTGAGTGCATTTGTTTTTCTGTACAAACACAGAATTTAACCATTTTTTTAAAATTAACTCCTTGCTCAGCACTCAAATGAACCAATACCATTTCTTATGCTTTTATCTAGATTATCTCAGATACACTTTTGATCAAAACTACTTTTAGACAAAGAAAAGTGGTAGGCACAGGTATTTCATACAAAGAAAGCTTTTCATCTGTGTTCAACACAGGGCACTGTGAACTAGAAATTAGTCAGTTTTGTAAGTGAAATAGAAGCTGTTTCAACATAAAACACCTTTATAGTACAAACCCCAAGAAACGATATTAAGGAAAACAAAAAGTACATTTGTCCTTTTTCAAATTATGAAGAAATGGAGGTCCTGAATAAAGAAGTTACTTGGCCAAAGTAATAAGTCAAGAAAGGTTTAAAAAAAAAAAAAAAAAAGAGGGAAATTCATATATGTTTTCTTGTTTGGTACAGAAGTTGCAATAGAAACAATCCAGTATACAGCTAATACAGCTATATATAAATTTATATATAAAATCCAGACTCCTATTGTAATGGTCTACAAAATCTTGAATAAAAATCATACAGAATTTTTCTAAAGAAACCTGTTAAAATCAAAGCAGAAAAAGGAAGAAAAGGAACATTATTATAAACATGCAAAATAAGGATGATAGTTTCTACATCTATGTTCTAGTAAATTCTACCACACAAAATGTAATCTTGATATTTTATATGTATAGTCTATTTTTGACTGCATAACCTAATATTCAGCCAATCCCACTGAAGAAGTAGAAGATAATAATTCTACATACAATCTAAACCACTACTGTGATCTGAAACATAACCAGAACATTTGCTACTACATATGCCATAGTGTACAAGAGAATATATTGTACTTTAGTGTTGAGAGAAAAAAAATCCTTTTTCTTTCTGCTCCATCACTGGTCAGCATTTTCACAGCATCATTGGGGTTGGAAGGGACCTCTTGAGACCATCTAGCCCAATCCTCTGCTCAAGCAGGGTCATCTACAGCAGGCTGCTGAAGACCATGTCCAGTTGGGTTTGATCACTACTCCTCTGGGTAACCTACACCAGCTTTTGACCATCCTTACAGTAAAAAAAGTTGTCTTTTGTGTCCAGATGGAATTTCCTATTTTTTCACTTGTGCCTTTAACCTCTTGTCCTGTCAGCAGGCACTACTGAAAAAGGTCTGGCTCCCTCTTCTTCATTCCCTCCCATCAGCTATTTTTAGAGGTGGAGGAGATCCCCCCTAAGTCTTCTCTTCTCCAGGCTGAACAATCCCAGCTCTCTCAACCTCTCCTCAGATGAGAGATGCTCCAGTCCTTTCATCATCTTCGTGGCCCTTCACTGGACTTGCTCCAGTGTGTCCATGTCTCTCTTGCACTGGGGAGCCCGGAACTGGACACAGCACTTCAGCTCTGGCCTCAATAGTGCAAGGAGAAGGGAAGGATCACCTCCCTCCACCTGCTCGCAAGCCTCTTTCTAATGCAGCCGGGGACACCATCAGCCTTCTTCGCCACATGAGCACTTTGTTGTCTCATGATCAGCTTGCTGTCCACCAGGATCCCCAGGTTCTCTGCAGAGCTGCTTGCCACCTAGTTGTTCCCCAGCATGTACTCATGCCTGGGGTCATTTCCCTGCGCAGGCAGGACTTTGCATTTCCCCTTGTTGAACTTCATGAGATTTCTCTCAGCCCATTTCTCCAGTTTGTCCAGGTCCCTCCCAGTGGCAACATTTGGTGTATCGGCCATTCCTCCTAGTTTTATATCGCCTGTGAATTTGTCAAGAATGCACTCAGTCCCATTGTACGGACCATTCATTAAGCAGTATTGGCCCCAGTATTCACACCCAGGCCACAACACTGCTGACTGGCCTCTGGCTGGGCTTTGTGCCACTGATCACAACCCTCTGGACCTGGTCATTCAGCCAGTTTTCAGTCCACCTCACTGTCCACTTATCTAACATGTACTCTGTCACCTTATTTTATAAGCTATATTCTCCTGCAGATGCAAATTTAAACATCTTCTCCATCACTACTCACCTACCAGTAAAAACAGGTGTTCCAGTTTATGCCAGTGAAAGAATATCCCAGCCACAGGTAAACCAGGAGAAAAGTACTCCTCAACTTAGAATAAACAGGCAAAGGCAAACATGCTATTTTAAAAGCTAAAAGAGAGGTAACTAGTCTTAACTGCAGTAATAAAAATGAAAACAACTCAAATTATGGCTTCAGTTTGTGAGGCTCACAGCCCTCATCTTCCGAGCATTAGATACACATGGACTGTGAACAGATACAGAAAGTCTTGAACATTGACATGAACTAAACTATAGGGAAGCAAAGTGTATTCTAATGTTAGACACAGTATTTGCTAATGTCTTGCATGGATGATCTCTTCCAGGTAAAAAATCATCATGCACTTTGAGGACTCCCCAGCAGCATAAACGTGCATGGTAAGGTTCTGACCCTATCATTCATTCTGCATGGCTAGACCACTTGTCGTTGTGCTGCCATTGCCATTGGAGCTAACATCTAATGCCAGAGAGGGGTTGCTTTCACTTCAATATGCACACACAGGACTGATGTCCAAACAGGCACTTAAAAAATAATGAAAGAAAAACATTTGCTCCACAATCATCAACTCTTATATCCGTTCACATCCTACATATATACTTTATAAGCATCCTTCTAGGAAAAGGCAAGTCAATGTATTAATTTTCCATATACACAGCAGCAATAGCAATAGTTAAGCAATAATTATGGGACCTTACCAATTTTCTATCAGTTGTGAGAGCTATTTATTGTACCATATGGAAACCTGGAATACAACCGTCAACAAAAAAAGCCACAGAGAAGTAAAATACAAACTAATTCATTTAATAAAAAAATCAGATGCTTCAAATGCAGCATTAAAACACCCCATATGAATGAGAGAAAAGCTTTTTCAGCATAAAAATAAGTTATTAAAACAAATCAGAAGAGAGAAGAGTCCTGACTTTGACCTGATAATAAAGGCTAAAAGCCTCTCTAAAGGCTTTTCATAGTCTTACAAATAAAAGCATATTTCTTTTTATTTGTTTAGACTGACTGTAAAACCTTTGTACGAATACCATTTATTAACTTAATGGTGGAGACCTGCATGTGAGCCAAGATGTTAACATCGAGCTATTTTACCTCTAAAATACAAACAGGCGGTACTACAGCAATTCTCACCAAAGTCAAATGACATTGCTTATTTTGAAGCACGTGGATAGGAAGAGATTTTTTTTTTTGCAGGGTTAGGGTCATGATATGCAGCTTCTGTTCACAGTGCTTTATATTGTTACTAGCAAGGCTAAAATTTAAGAGCATCACTCTGCTAGCAGCAGAACTAAGTATTTGGTCTAAACATTATATTTTGGTTAAATCTACACAAATTAGTCAAGGTGCAGCTATCAAGAAGGCAGTAGCTAGCCCTAAAAAAAATCTTTATTTTAAAGTGACTGGGACATATTTTTCTTCTGATAAAATTTTTCAATTAAATAAAAGGTTTACTACAGATTTATTCTTCAAAAATTTTCAATGTTTTAAATAAATACTTGAATTCCATAAACTTTTCTGTTTTCCAATGAGGATCTGTAAATCCTTGTCATAAACCAAAAAATATTAACACTTCTGAATTAAAAAGATATTTCTAACAAAAATTTCAAATCCTTATGTCACCACACTGTAAAACATGAGAAATACCCAGACTGAATGACTCATGCTGAACATGCAACTTGGACTTTTCTAAGTCAACCCCCCCAAACCTTTATATGAAAACTGATGACATGTATGAAGACAAAAGCTGGCATGCTAGCCAACAGTGGAACCATAAAGCCAGAATCGCATTCACCCAGCCTGCATTCGCTCTGTTATTTTCCTGATCCCATGCATCTGCAGGTACCAAACCGCTCCGCAGCACTTGCCACAGTTACACTCTTACCCAGCATAACAGCTTGGTGTCTTCCTGCATGCTTGCACTCCTGCGACGTTTCATGCAATCATAGCTAAATCTGCTCTTTAACAGCAGAACCCAAGCACCAAGCAGCCCACCAGAGATATGCTTAACTTGAAGTCTTTGTTGCAATCAGTGGAAAAACAAACAAACAAACAAAACACAACCAGAAATCCTCCTAAAAAGTACACTCTACAGGATTGCAACTCATTTGTGCATGATTGGAAAGGAAAGGATGCTTCATTGGCAGGATGCTTCACTGGCAGGGTGCTTCTGCATTCAGCAAAGCACATACGGCTCCAGGCAACACCTGGGAATACAACATAAACTCACAGTGCATAGGCTAGTCCAAACTGGTACACCAGTAAGGACAGAGGCTAATATAGCAAGCATGGCCTATCAAAGATGTGAAATACCCTCAGCACATCAAATGAACAATGCAGAATTGATATACCTTGTAAAAGAAGTTAGGTTCCTTTAGTTAAAAATGAGATTTAAAGCCCTAAGAAAGGAAGGAGTTTAGGAGCAGAGGGAAAAGGAACCAGAGAGTAATATTGAGCCGAGAACGGTTGAGTCAATACCCAAACAACTTGGGCCAGGGGGGGCGAGTTTCCCTTTCCCCATTAAATACATTTGGACAGACATGCACAGGAAGAAGCTTCTTGTCTGGAAGAAAAATCCAGCATAAGTGTTACAAGCTGACTTCTGAAGCTGACTGACAACTGATACCCAGAACAGAAAAGTCTCGGACACCTCAAGCCTGATTCCTGAGCCAAGGTTTCTCAGCAGCTGCATTGCTGAAGGCCAAGGCTCCCATGCAAGAATGTCCTTCAAAAGATACCATTTGATTTTGCCTTGCAATACCTTGTCTCTGGGACCTGTTATTTACCTAGTATCATCCCATGCTGTAAAACAGCCTGGGCGGCAAAAAACAACAAATGTAGCTCTCGAGACCTGTTAGCAAACAAAATTATCACAACCATCCCTCTTCAAGACTGATGTCCTCCCACAGGTGATGCAAGTAAAGGTCCCCTACAGCTGTAAATAACAGATTTCCCTTCCTTTCTCCCCTCTGGGGGAAAACACGAGCCACTGAAACACAGCAGCCCTCCCTGCTTTCAGCACTGCAGCCCATCCCTAGCTTTCTTCTCACAACATCGCAGCCCTGTGCTTCCTCCAAGTGCCAGCAGCACCAGAGCCTTGCTGTCACAGGGGAAAAAAAAAAAAAACAAACAAACAAAAAAACCAAAACAGTTGGGTTGTTTTTCCCCATGACCAAGGCCTCAGATTGAAGTGGCAGCTATAGGGCAGCCTGGCTGTTCTCAAAGAAACAAACCCAGGGAGTGAGAAATCATCACCTAAAGGGGGAAGACGGAGAGAAATGTTTTGTGAGTCAAGACACTACCCTTTTACTGGAAAGGCTAGACTGCTGCCATGCAAAGCAGCTGCAGGCAAACAGCTGTACTCCAGCAGGTTTCAAAGAGAAAATCCTGAAATCCTGAATCAGAGTAGCAAACTGGTTTCTTTTAGAAAGAACTAGTATTTTTAAAGGGGGCAAAGATAAATGTAAATTGCGTTATAAAATTCCTTAAGTACCACAAATTGACAATCAAAAATAAGAATAAGATAACACAGGAACCCACAAGAAACAGCATTACTATGTTCTTAAGCATAAACCCTACCACAAACAGCTCTGAGGACCAGCACCTGCTCATGGACAAATTCTGTGGCACTCACCAGTCACTGTAATTCTGTTCAAGACCCAGCTCTGGGAAGGAGAGAGGGCTAAACAATGGAGCTCAACCATCTACCCTTAATTATGGGGTAATACATCTGAGAGCTTTTAGTACACACCATGATAAATTAAAATCTAGATATAATTATCCAACTTGGGCTGAATACAAAGCAATTGGGGGGGGAGTGGTTGAATGCATATAAAGAATTCTGGGGGTATTTGCACAACGTGAAGAAATTATGAAACTGAACTGAGTGACTGAAAAGAGCTCTGCATAAAAAGAGGAGAAGAGGCCCTTCCTTATGAACAAGACAGCTTTTCTAGATTGAGACATAACTATATATGAAAAAGAATAACAACCACTTAATCCCACAAACTTTAACTGTTGAGCACAGTCCAAAGTCTCTGCATAAAGACAACTAAATGCTGACTTAAGTTGCTGCAACATAAAACATGGTAACTGATATCAGTCCTCAGATTTCCGGCATGGCTCTAGCACAGGTACCTAATATGTTAATTATCTGGGTTCAATAGCAATCTTATAAAGCCACCTTCACGTGCAATCAATCGCTTCCACAAAGCTCACTTGCTTCATAAAGGTATTTCTACACCTAGCACCTGTTTGAGTTAAGGGCTGTCAGGGAGACAGCTGTGCAATCTCTGCTTTCTTCACAGCAGGGAGGTGGCTTTGGGTAGGCAAGGGGAAAAGGGATTCGGTCCAAAAGTCAGAGACGTTAATCCGTTAGAAGCATATTTACAAGAAATAAGTGCAAAGGGCCTTGCATAAGGAGTAAAAAGGGGAGGGTAGTCACAGCTGGAAAAGGGCTATGTTTTAGCTCCACATGCATTTTACAGTTTCAGTTGTGAATGTCCTAACTCTTAAGCCATGGCTAAGGAGTCTCATTGCTTAGGTATTTAGGAAACTTGCTTTTACAACTCATACAACCCCTCATAACTCCCGAGACAAAATGTTCCAGTTATTAGAGGGTAGATATATTAGAAATTTAGTCCAAAATTAATAGTCTCACAGAAACTAACAATCTGTCCTTGATAGACTGTAGCTAGTTCAATGCATGATATCCTTAGCCTCATGAAATGTTTAATGCTAATTTCCTTTTTTGCACAGAGAACAGAATAGAATATTTCAGGTGGAAGGGACCTACAACAATCACCTAGTCCAACTGCCTGAGCACTTCAAGTGCTGACCAAAAGTTAAAGAATATTATAAAGGCCATTGACCAAATGCCTTTTTTTAAGGCACCGACAGGCACGGAGCATTGACCACCCCTCTAGGAAGCCTGTTCCAGTGTTGGACCATGCTCTCAGTAAAGAAATGTTTCCCTGTGTCAAGTTTGATCTAATCTGGCTTTCAAAAATCAGATCTCTATAAAATACACATGCAAATAAGAAAAAAAATACAGGTTCATGGAATCACGTAGTCATAGAGTAACTGTGGCTGCAAGGGAGCTCAGGAAGACTCTAGTGTATCGTCCTGCTGAAAGCAGGGTCAGGTATGAGATCACAGCAGGCTGCTCAGGGCTTTAATCAGTCTCATCTCAGAAAATTCTCCCTCTGCTGCACAACATCCCTGGGCAATCTGCTCCAACACTCGACTGTCCTAAAGATGATTTGATATAAATTAAAGGATCAGGAGAAGTTTGGTGCTTTTGTATTTAAGTAAAACCAGGAAGGGTCCATAAAGTTTATGCAAAGGAGAATGTGAAAGAGTGAAAGAGCAACAGGATACAAAAGGAAACTACAGCAACAACATGCTATAGAAACAGCACAGAACACAGGCAATATAGAAACAGGGAGTACTGTGCAAGCCTCAGGCATTTTGAGACAGATGGCGTTTACATTTATTTTCATGAAAACAGGGTCCTCCCAGATCAGGAGCCCCAGACAGCAAGTTCCTCTTTCTACCCACCTAACTGGTAAAAAACTTGCTTTGCTCTGCCTGCACTAACCAATGCACTACTGAGAAACAGCAATTCATCCACAGCTCATACATCTGATCACTCCTCACTGATGACCTTGTGGGTCCCAAACAACTGCTT
>VYZV01020094.1:2520-15767 GCA_013401275.1 Pandion haliaetus | reverse complement strand
TCACCGCAAAGCGCCTGGCCTGACCGCCGACTCCCGCCCGGAGGAGGGAGAACCCGGCCGAGGAGCCGCCCCGTCCCGCCCCGTCCCGCCCCGGCATGGGCGTCCCTACAGCTCCTGCTGCTACACGGACCGTTTTGTACTAGTCTCGGCGGGTTTTTCCGCTCCCCGTGCTAAACGTCCCCTCCTCCCACCTCAACTCCCTTCCCTTTTTCCTTCGGTCACTGTCGTTACCGAGCAGTAAGCCTGAAGTTCTGAAATAACTCTTCCTGGGGGGACGGTGGGGGAAGACACTGGATTTCATTTCGCATTGTTGGCTCCCTTCCCAACAGGAGGAGGTGGCTGGGCAGACGGGACGATGCCCGTGTGTGTATGTGCGTGTGTGCCTGCGCGCATCCACGATCCCGTGTGGTCTGAGCAAAGAGAAGGGCAGAGAAATCTCTTTACCCGGCGGAACTTCGTTTCTTACCTTTTTTCCTCCCTCGCGTTCTCCCTGCGAAAAGCTTGCCGTGACCATGGTCTGTCCTCTTCTACTTGACACGCTCCAAGGAAGGGGGCTCAGGAACTTACTTCGGCCATGCGTGCTGCTCCCTCCAGCTTAGCCAGAGCAATTTTACACCTGTTGGGCTTGGCTGGACATGACTTTGAAAAACAGAGAATCTCAGATATGAAAAATAGAGCTTTTAGTACTATAGGAAGATAAGCTGTGTTAAAGGTGTCTTTAGCATAGATGACAACACTCACTCCTCTGCAGGGAAAGGTGTAGATCCAGCGCTCGGGAAAGTATTTTGAAACTGTGTTACACTAGCACATCAGGTCTTATACAAAGAAAGGAAAAGATTCATCATTAGAGATGCTGCTTTGGGAGTTACATCCCTTGTGCATCTCCATTGATTTTCTACCTGAAGATTCAGGATTCAGAGCAGTCCTTACCGAGAAAAAAAACACCTGCCACCCTGGACCACCATCTTGCAATCAAGCCCTCACAAATCAACCTTTATGCCAGGGTTTATGGAGCAGGGTTTGGAGCAATAGATTTTAACACCTGAGACTGCATAAGATGGCTGCCCAAGTGCTACTGCCCTTGTATATGACTGTATGCCCTTCCCAGTCTTTAACTCACCCATAATTACATACATAAGCAAGTAACTTTAACCATATATGTGAGACTGAAGACTATTGTACACACACTAACTTACATGGCACTTTCTATGATTTTGCCTTTTATTCTGTTAAATGAAAATAGAACTGCAGATACTGTAAATATGCTGAAAGCTTACTAATACCAAGCCACTGGAAAACACTATGTCCATATATTTCAGGGCTTCAGAGTAGATGTCCCAATCTTAGCCTGCCAAATCCACAAAACGCAGCCAAAGATAAAAGGTGCTCCATCAAAGGACAGATTTCAGCCCTATCTGGCTAGCAGCTTACTCATAACAAGTAAAAGCAGGGTATCTGCACTTCACCTAGTGAATGGGATCATGTAAATCGTGACATTTATTTCCAGTTTCTTTGAAAGTGCTCTTCTTTTTAACTTTCAAAAATACAAGCTGAAAAAAAGCACATCAGAACAAAAAGTTACATTCAGTCTAAAGCAAGAAGTTGTTACTTCATGTCTCAAAAATGCAAACAGTGTACTAGCTCATGAGCTCAACATTCTCTGTGTTTTGCATCTGCACAGTGCCTTCTCTGTAGTCTTTTACTGTCTTGTCTTAATCTGGGAAACAGAAAAAATATCTAAATCCTTCTTTCATCACATGCTTCATGTTACTCCAAGTACCTGAAACTCCAAAGAGTCATAGAATCATGATTGGAACCGTTAAAGGTCATCTAGTCCAACCCCCCTGCAATGAGCAGGGATTTCTTTCACTAGATCAGGTTGCTCAGAGCCCTGTCCAACCTGACCTTGAATGTTTCCAGGGATGGGACATCTACCACCACTCTGGGCAACCTGTGCCAGTGTTCAACCACCTTCATCGTAAAAAATTTCTTCCTTGTATCTAGTCTGAATCTACCCTCTTTTAGTTAAAAACCATTACCCCTTGTCCTATCACAACAGGCCCTACTAAAGAATCTGTCCCCATCTTTCTTATAAGCTCCCTTTAAGTATTGAGAGGCCACAATAAGGTGTCCCCAGAGCCTTCTCTTCTCCAGGCTGAACAGCCCCAGCTCTCTCAACCTTTCCTCATAGGAGAGGAGTTCCAACCATCTGATCATTTTTGTGGCCCTCCTCTGGACCTGCTCCAACAGAGCCATGTCTTTCTTGTGCTGAGGACTCCAGAACTGGATGCAGTACTCCAGGTGGGGTCTTGATGAAAGCAAAGTAGAGTGGCAGAATCACCTCCCTTGACTTGCTGGCCACGCTTCTTTTGATGCAGCCCAGGATACAGTTGGCTTTCTGGGCTGTGAGTGCACCTTGCCAGCTCATGTCCAGCTTTTCATCCACCAGTACTCCCATGTCCTTCACCACAGGGCTCATGAGGTTCACACAGGCCCAGTTCTTGAGCTTGTCCAGGTCCCTATGGATGACATGTTGTCCCTCAGGCGTGTGAACCACACCACTCAGCTTGGTGTCATTTGCAAACTTGCTGAGGGTGCACTCAATCCCACTATGTCATTGATGAAGATATTAAACATTCCTGGTCCCAATATGGATCCCTGAGGGACACCAGTTGTCACTGGTCTCCATCTGGACTGTTGACCACTACTAACTCTGGATGCGACCATCCAGCCAATTCCTTATGCACCAGTCTATCCATCAAATCCATATCTCTCCAATTCAAAGAGGATGTTGTGGGGGACCATGTCAAAGGCCTTACAGAAGTCCAGATAGATGACATCCGTAGAAGAGGAGGACTGAACTGAAATGGACAGATTTTGCATGGTGACTGCATTTGTAACCCAAACCAAGAATATCTGGGCTTATTGCTGAGCTGTGGTGGAACAGCTTGCCTGACTAAGTGCTGTAAGAGATGGATACAAGCCCTTCAGGAGAGACAGGCAGAGGAGGCAAGAACAGGGCCTGCCCGCTGTCTGAAGGAGCAGCTCAGCTGTATGACACTCCTCTATGGGACGGGTGAGAATTTGCAGATGAGGTCAGAGGAGAGACCAGTAAGTATGATGCTGTGGTGGGGGTGTGTTAGTACTGATCACAGTGAGGAAAAGGATGAAATCTTTGAAAAATTAGGAGATGTCTTACTGCCATAGAAACTCTCACTCAGGAGAGCGATATCCCTGACATCTTCTGGAAGAGCAACATGGCTGGATGCAAGCCATCCAGGGGATATTCTGGAGGTTGTCAAGGGTAATTTCTTGTTATACAGGTACTGGATGGGCCAACTGGGGCTGATTCACAGTGGGTGATGCACAGATGGATCTGCTGTTCACTGACAAGGAAGAACTGATGGGGGCTGGGGTAATCAGTGGCTGGTTCTGATGCAGTAGCGGTCAAGTTCCTGAGGCAAGGGAGGGTGGCAGGAGAGTGGCAGAGCATAGACCTTGGGCTTTAGGAGGGCAAACTTTGGCTTATTCAGGGAACTGGCAAATGAGATTTCATGGGAGTGAGCTCTGAAGGGCAAAGGAGCCCAGGAAAGTTGGGCAGACTTTAAAGGAGAGAATCCTCCATGCAGTACAGATGGCCCATCCCAATACTCAATAAATCAAGGGGACATACAAGAAGGCAGATGCCCCGGCAAAAAGAACTGCCTACAAGACAGGGATTCAGAGACAGACCACATGGAAGGAGTGGAGAAACATCGCCTGGGCTTGCAGGGGTAGTGTCAAAGAGGCTCCAGTGCTCAGCTGGAGTTCAGGTTTGCAGAAGATGTTACAGGAAACAAGAACAGTTCCTATTACCGTTAGCAGTAAAAAGCTGATCAAGGACAACTTGGGTGTCTTTCTGAATGGGGCAGGTGATATAGAGGCAGCAGACATAGGTAAGGCAATGGTACTCACTGCCACCTTTGTCATGGCCAGCAAGGTCTGTCAAGCCTCTGCACCTATTGGTGGGGATGAGGGAGGCATGAACTACCATTACGGGATGAAGACCAAGGCAGGGACCTATTTCAAATACTTGATCCACACAAGTCCCTGAGACCCCATAGGCTGCACCTGGAGGTGCTGAGGGAGATGGTATCCTTACAAAGCTACTCTCCCTCAGCTCTGAGAGGCTGTGGATACTGGGATAGGCACCCAATGACTGGAGGAAGGCAAATGTCACACCCAGCTTCAGAAATGTGTAAAAACTAACCTGAGGAACTACAGGCCAGTTAGCATCACTTCAGTCCCTGAGAATATCGTGGGGCCAGGCATGTTCTTTGTCTGGGCACATGGAGAAGGCAGTGATGGAAACAGTCAGCATGGATTTATTAAAGATAAAACATGTCTGACCAACCTGATCATTTTCTGTGTTAAAATGACTGGGCTTGTAGATGAGGGAAGTGCAGTGGATGTCATTTACCTCTACTTCAACAAAGCTTTTAACACTGTTTCCCACAGTATTCTTGTATCAGGGTTAGGACATCTCAGCCTGAATGGAAGGACAGCTCCATGGGTAGAAAACCAGTAGAAAAAATGGTCTGGCTCAGAGGGTATTTGTCAGTGGATCATAGCCTACCTGGAGGCCTGTACCAAGAGTGGTTCTGCAGTAGTCTATCATGGGACCTGTCCTGTTCAACATCTCAGAAGAGTGGATGGAAGGCACTCTCATCAGTTTTGGAGATGACAGCAAATTGGGAGCAACCAGTTGATACGGTGGAATGCAGGGCTGCCATTCAGAGGTACCTGAACAGGTGGGAAGAATGGACTCACATGGACCTATAGAAATTCAGCTGGGGCAAATATGGAGTCCTGCACAGGAAAGGCAGAGCCCTGCAGTGGCAAAGGCTGAGGCTGGTGAGGCTGGTGAGCAGCTCTGAGGGATGGCTCTGGATGCTGGTGGGCAGCAAGCTGAGCCAGGGCCAGCCATGTGCCTGGGTGGCAACAAGGGCCAGTAGTGCCTGGGGTGGTGTAAGCAGAACATTGTTGTCACTACTTCTTAGCACTTGTTAGACAACATCTAGATTCTGCATCTGGTTTGACCCCCACCACTCCCCAAGTCCAGGAAAAATGCTGATAAGATGGAGGGAGTTCAGTAGAGAGGAATCATGATAGTTGTGAGCTGGAGCACCAGATCTGCAAGGAGGGGCTTGTCTGGGGAAGAGACAGCTTTACCAAGACCTGTATGTGCAGTCCCCCAGCAAGACAGGGAATGGATTGAGGAGACAGAGCCAGGGCTCTCACAGTGGTGTGTGGTGGGACCATGAAAGGCAATAGGCATAAGTTAAAACCAGAGGGATGCAGACAGTGTATAAGAAGAAGCTCTTTCCCTGTGGAGGTAGTCCAATTGCAGAATTACGGCCCAGAAAGTCAGTCTCCCCTCCCCCCTTGGGTGTTTTCAAGCCCCAGTTGGATAGAGCCCTGAGCAACCTTGTATGAGCCCAGAGGTGGCCCTGGTCTGGGCAGGAGGGTGAACTGGAGACCTCCTGGAGTCCCTGCCAGCCTGAATGGTCCTATGATCTCATGAGCACTGAACTGAAGGTGCATCCTTTGGCATGGAGACTACCTTTATAACCCAGATCTAGCATACCCTGGCTTATTGCTTCTAGCTTTGAGAAACTTACAGGAAAAGAATACATGAAATTAAACAGCTGCTGTTTATCATTTTGTTACCTCACTCACATTTATGCTGGAAAAAATATCAGCCATTGAAGTGAGAGTATAGCTATGTAACTAATCACAACATGGGACCTATGTAGAATCATTCCTAGTGTTGATACAAGCTAAGATACCAACTGGCTGACAATGGAAACTGATTGACTGTGTGGAAAAGCATTTCTTTCCCCTACTTTGTAACTGTTAAAGATTCGGTTTTCCATCCCTTTGGCTTCTCTATACCTTTACTTTCACCTTAAGATGCATATTGACTGAAATCTCAGCATTCTTGGCAGCTGGGGTTGCAATTGCTTGTCCATCTCTGCCTCTCTGGTGAGGTTCTCACCCTGTAGAAGAGCACTGGAGGAACTTCCTACATATTTCCCAAACTGAAATTCGCACCTTCCATTCAAACATGTCTACTATTTTAGCCTTCAAGCCATATAAGCAGGTGAGCTTTTAATCAGTATTTGTGCTAAATAGTTTAGAAGAGAGAAAATGTCATTTTTTAGTGTCTAAATCTGTTTCCAGTTATGAACATTTAGGAACAATTAGGAGGAAGATAGTAAACTTTCCTTTACCCATGCACCATGAAGTTTTTTATACACCCATACAAGCATTTGCTGATAAAAAGCAGACTCCATGGCATCATATCAGATCTGCTCTAGTACATCCTAAACTCTTACCATTAGTGATTAAATATCAGTAGCACTTCTTGTAACTAGGAGCAAACATCTGAAAGGCCAAATATATTAGACCTTAAGTGCTAGCATTGTTTCTTTTATTTATTTTAAAGCAAGAAACTTTTCTACCAGGACACCTCTAACAAAGCTACTTTTTGGGCCTAATATTTCTGAAGAAAATTTAAAAGGCCTGCCTGCCTGCTTGTCCACTTCCATGTAGAGGTTATATTTTTACTCTTTGTAATTTGGCAGATACAATTCTAAGAATTTTATTGCTCAACAGCAGCATCACAGGAACCAACAAAATGGTGGGATTCATGAGCTTCCAAGTCCCCTTCTGGCTTTTGTGTAAGCAACTGCACCCTTCTTAGGTAGCTTCCCAATCTGTGCAATGGGGATTGTAGTTACTTTTCTCTCTCATACAGAGCATTAGATTCCTTGAAGTCAATAGGGAGATGCTGTCATAAATCTGCTTAGAAGCCAGCTGAAATGTTTGTGAAATACTTTGCATATGATTATCTCCTGTGTAAATGTAAGTACATCCTACCCCCCAAATTATGCAAGCTATTTGAGCATTAGATTTAACACCCAACTCATTATATACAAACTCACATATAAACAGCTATGACAGTTGCAAGTAATTGGAAAGAAAACATATGCTAGGTGGAAAAACTTCATACTTATGCTTGAAAATATATACACCTAAGAAAAAACAGAATTGTAAGAAATAAACTGATTTGTCTTGATGGGAAAAAAGATATTGCTGCTCATACAGTTGCTCCAAGTGAACTGGTGGGATTTCTAGTTGTTGAAAACAGCATCCTTTTTTCATTCCTACTTTTATACTAAGGTGAAGTCATTTAAGATTTATACTGACCTGTTCTCCTCTAACATTTTATCACTCTCTACAGATTTCTGTTCGTTCATGACATAACTTGTCTCTTTAATGTTATTCTAATGTTATTCTGGTTTATCCTGGTTTAGGTTTTTAAAAGATTGATGATTTGCTCTAAGAGAGAAGTAGTATTTCTAATGCAATCACTGTTAGTAATTCTATGCATTCACAGTCAATAGACTCACTTCTCAGCTGCTGCTATTTGTGTAATCAACCCTAAGATGTAAAAGTATGTCTAGCATAAAACTTTGAATCAGCTTTTGTACTTTTAACAGTGAGAGTCCATGACAGTGGTGTTTATTTCTCCTTAAGCCTATGGAAACACACATGCTCAGCTTCAGTGAAGAATCCATCTTCATGTTATCTTAAAATTATTAATTTCATTAAATAAAAAAGCTATTGTGGAAAGAAATCTTAGAGCTGTAAGAGAATTTTCTATGATGATTTTTGTTTTTTCTCTAAACATTGCCTCTGAGCAGGAATTGGTCCGCTTTATTCATATACAGATAATACTGACCTTTGCAAAATCATAATGTGCCCCACAGTTGTTCCTTCTTTGTTTACCCAATGCACTGGCTTTAAGACTCTGCTTATTTTTCAAAAATAGCCACAGTCAAACAAAGTTACAAAATATTTTTTAGTTAATGCAATTTTATACTTTTAAGTGTCTGAATAGACAAGGAGAAAAAGAACAGTAAGCTTTTTTTTTACAACCCATCATGGGCCCAGCTATCCATGAGCATGCCACATTAGAACACAGTTCACTGAAACAGTGATTTTAGAGATAACCAATTATTTTATATGACTGGTGGTCTTAAGCAATCCCTTTAACAATTACCAAAAGCTGAGATGCTATCCTGCATAGACATACTGAAGTATCAAAAAGAAAATGAATAGCCACAAATAAAGATCTTATGTTAGATTTTAAACAGCTCTGCATGCCTACCCTTCAAGAATCTGCTCTGAAGATCTTCCAAATCTGTTTGAAATATTTAAATATTTTACAAAAACTTCAACAGGGGGAACAAATTAGCAACTTTTCAAATTACTACTGTTAGATCTTGCTTTCAGCATTGTGGCTTCACTGGGTCTCTGCTGAGGATTGCATTGCCAAGTAGTGACAGTAAACATAAAGTTATAATATTATTAGACCAGGAAAGCTGAATCCTACTTCAGAAAAAAAAAACATGAAGACAGAGCACTACGTATTTTGCAGGACCACATTCAGGACAAGAGACCCAAAGTTTCTGAAATGTGAAAATATGAAAACTCAAAACTAACAAGCGGCAAAACCAGGAGTATGACTTTGTCTTTAAACACTAAAACATCCTTTTGAATACCTTAGCAGTTGTTTTTCATGCTGCATCAGCCACATGGTAGTAATGACACAACTACAACATGTGTGGTGGCAAGACAGGGTTTTTGTTGCTTGGAGTTTTCTGCAGAAGATTTTGACAGGACCCTGGCCTTTGCTGTCTGTGTTAAATAGCTCTTGAAGCCATTGTCAAAGGGCACCTTATATATCTTACTTTTCTCATATTTTGACACAGAAAACCCTTCTTGAATTCATTCCTCTACAAAAAAACCCCATGAAACTCTTTCTTTCTTCCCACTCCTCTGTTTTTTGAGTGAGTGGGGAAGGACGCAAAGCAGCTCAGCAGTTGGTTACAACTAAGCAATGTAATGCTTTTGAAATAAAACCTTATTTATTAGCCACCCAGACTAGACCCTCAAGGCAGCACACCTATAAAAAACTTAGCAAAGTCCCTGTCAACAAAGAAGCAAACCAAATAGATGTTTATGGAATCTCTGAGGATAAGATCTAAATCTTCTTTATAGCCATCAAGGACTTGGGGACAAGTGTTGACATTGACCAGAGGAATTACGGAACTTGCCCATATTTGCCCCAGGACAGAAAGGGAACCATCTTGCTTCCTGGCATCAAAGCATTTTTTCCCCTATGTGAGGAAGTTCGAGCTGTCCTGCTGATGTGAGGTTGACTGGATGTCAAACTTGATGGATGGTATTAACTATTTACCTAGTCAGCATCCAAAGTAAGTCTTGCACTTCAGGAATGCAAAGATAGGATTCTGTCCCAAAGAGTTTACAATGCAATCCAGAAAATGGCAGTGAACCCTTATAAATGATTGGTAGCCAGAGTACACAGGAAAAAAGTTTACAATTACAAGGTGTCATTCACATGCTTTTGATATAGCGTGTAAAACTAACAATGCATGTAAAGTCAAAGGTATTTGTGACACAGCCTTGAGATGGTTTCATTATGTCATGTCACCTCAGTTTTGGCTCTTTGAAACTTTGGGAAACTGGACAATCTGTGAAATCTTTTTCACAGAGACTTAAAAAGAAGAAAAGTTAGCCTGAAAAATTGGATAAAAGAGATTTTTTAAAAAAGATTATATAATAATACTGGACAGAATCCATTTACAACAATCAAATTCCCTTCAGTATCAACTGAAATCATACAAAGTAAATGTTTCTAAAGCAAGACCAGTCTCTCCAATTACATGTTTGTACACATGCAGTAGAAAATTTCAATATGTTCTTCAAAGTCCTGTCTGTCTTCAACTTAGACATAAACTTAGGGAATCTTAAAAGAGACCATGGCCTCAATCAGTATTCCTCTAGAAGCAGAAACAAAGTTGCATTATATACAGCATATCAGCATTTTCAAGCCACTCAGAAGAGATACTTGAAATCACCTGCTGGCTTCTTTTTCCTAGTTTTTTTGAACATCCACAAGTCAGCTCAACTTCTGTACTCCTGTGTTTCTGCCTAGACAGAGCCTGGATGCTCCAGGCTTTGGTGTGGCTATCTGATGTCCTGCAGTCTGTGGCCATCTGCTCGGCAGGGACAGAAGAGTCTTGGTTCCCCAGCTGCGTGGTGCAGATTGATACAGGAATCCTGGTGCTCCTGAACAAAGGGGAAGGACTCTTGGGGATGCCAGATGAGGAAGCAAAAGTCAGCATAAAAAATGTATGTACTGTTCACATGAACAGAAAGGAATCTGGTAGGTATTGTGGTCAGAACTACTCACATCTAGCCTCAAAAATAAGAACCAAACCCAAACATATTAGTAAGCATTCAGAGAACTCATATCCCATATAGCTGGATGACCTATACGCAGGCTCCCCTGTGGGAGAGGACCCCCCACATTGTGTTTGGCATGAATAGAGAATACTTCAAGAGTGGCAAGTGACTTGTTAAGGCTGTAAAATAACATGAGATCGTGTAAGATTGTTAAGTTTACTAATATTGTTTTATTAGTAGTATCAGTACTATTACTATTACTAGTAGCATTTTATAATTATTACAATAAATATAATTTATTGGCTAATTAGATATTTAATAAATACCTGATTTACCTAAGCAGAATTGTGTTGTAACACGTATGCTTGATGGGAGGATTATAAAGAACCATGACATGAAATTGGTGGAGTCAGTAGGATACCTCTGGCAAACCATTGTAGCTCACCAGTAAGAGTGTTTAGCATGGCTCATGAGGCGAAATAATGCTAGCAAGCAATAAGACCAGTATTACTGGAATCATTGCCATGAGGTAGAAGTGTAGAGTATGCGGTATATGGAAAGATTTAGGGCAAAAGTTTCCAAAGGAGGGATATGATAACCTACGCTAGGGTTACCGAATGTGTAGAGGAAAACTGAATTGTCCCTATAGCAATTTGATCAGGTTCAAAAGGTGGAAAAATCAGAATAAATTGAAGACAGGGAAGGACAAGTCAGGATTACATTGGTTACTTGATAGACATGTTAATGAGATGAACAAGGTAAAATCTCTTTGCTAGGAGGTGAGAAAGAATGCCTTACCCAAAGCAGTATTACCTATAAAACCAGAAACAGTCAACTGGAAGCACAGGCTAAATAGTAAAACTTAGAAAGTAAATTACAACCCCAATTCATTACCAGAGCTCAACAGTGATGACAGTCACTCAAAAAAATACTCCTTAAGAGAAAGTAGGTCATGGGGGCTCTGGTCATTGCTCTCCATACAAGGGAAACCCAGTCTGGGTCCATTCCTGAGAGCCTGGAGATGCTCACAGCTGAGTGGCTCATTCTTCCCCTGGGTATGTAGTGAGTATTAGCCACACATGACTCATGATCGCCCATATCCTTGCTCAATTCCATGGCAGGGTTTGGGGAGCTGGAGCCAGTATGGCTCTGGGTGCAGCAGATGCTGACACAGCCTGCAGGGTTATGATCTGCTTCTACAGGCCACCATGGCCTCCACATTACGTAAATGTGTCACACTTAGCCAAGTTGGGACACCTTGTAACAAGTTTCACTATGTATTTTTGGCTATTTCTTCTGGTTCCTCCTGTGGAGCAACCAAACATCTCTCATCGCCACTCTCCCTGTTATGAATAACATATTACTCTTCTTGTTCTGAGGAGCAGGATGAGGCTGTTGGCACTGTTAGCACACACTGTTAGTATTCCTGTGAGTGCTCTGTGTGTTTGTGTTATCCGTGTGGCTGGCCGTGTGTAAATATGCATATATGTGCTGTATACACATGCTCTGTGTGCGTGTGTCTGCTGGGAACACATGCTCAGCCTCACTAGCAGCTGGATCTGGGAACGTGGAGCTGCTGCAGCCTCACCTCTCTTGGGCTGCTGGATCCATCTGATTCCCCTAACCGATGGTTTCTTATGAATTCTGATTTTTTTTTTTAGTCCTTCCTCAGTTAGCTTCTGCATGTCAAAATCATTCATGAACCACAATAGATATGAGAATAGACCATAAATGCAAATAAATGCCTCATCCTTAGAAGGGATAGCTACAATTTCTGTGCACAAATTGAATGTTTCTTACCTTATCTCAGTTTTATCATCAAAACAGTTGTTAATAAATTCCTATAGTTTATAAGAAATTATCATCAAGAGCACAAGTTCATGTCCATCTCACATCCATCTTCAGATTCCTACTGTTCTTTCCAAACTGTGTATTTCAACTAATTTTGGTTTCTGCAGTACACAGTATACCAGGTTTACTGAAGTTGCTGTCACTGGAATCTGTTAATCAGGGCTGCCAGCTGCTCATCTATGCAGATACACTACTTTGCAGGCATAATATACATGATGTTGATAGGGCCATTTCTGTATCAGTTGCCAAAATATCCCCAATAAATACACAGACAACAGACATACTCCATCACTTACTGCTTCTGCTGCATTTATAAAACAGGATGCAAGAATTCACCAGTAGATTCATCAGCTGTGTCTGGGTGAGCATAATCTCATAATTAGGTAACAAAACAGGCCAAAAGGGAGTAGAAAAACTCATCCACATTTCTGGGTCATGAAGGGTCCCCAGCATTATTTTTGAGCCGCAATGGCTTTGCAGAAGGATCACCCAGGAGAAATTTGTAGCAACTTTATCCAAATGTCCAGATCCTGCCACAATGATGTTACCTTGCTACAATGATACTGCATCCTTTTTTAATACTATTCTCTTTAAGCAGGATAAAGAAAGAAGGAAGGATGCAAACAGGAAGGGCATAACGTCCATCTGTAACTTCAACACTGTTAAGGGAGCTTATTTAATTAGTGCCCTCAGAGATTTCATGCGACCTGCTTAGCTTCATCATGTCTCTTCAGTTCTCAGCTCATAGTTCATCAGGGCAGCAGATTTCCTTCAAGATTTCCCTTTCCAAAACTGTGACACACTATTTTCAAAAGCAAAATCTCCACAAAGTATCCACCACCGTCTTGTGTTCATGATGAGCAGAGGCCATGGCCTTGGTACGCTGGAAGGCCGTGTTGCAGCCACTATCACATAGTCATGTTGCTTCCTCCAGACCTGGAGAACTCATTGCTCTGCCCTAGCTGGGTACACAAAACTCGGAAAAGACACTGAGTACACATACACATATTTTCTTTTCTTTTCTTTTCTTTTCTTTTCTTTTCTTTTCTTTTCTTTTCTTTTCTTTTCTTTTCTTTTCT
>VYZV01020089.1:17623-29313 GCA_013401275.1 Pandion haliaetus | reverse complement strand
TTATTTAATGGCATTTCAAAGCAAAATACCAGAGTAGGAGGAAGAGCAAAGATTGGGAAAGAAGCTTCCTCCTTATGTGCTCTCTGCAGCTTCATAATCCACACTGTTTTCCCCATTCTCTACCTCTCTCTTTTCTCACCTTCCCATCAATGTGGTTTAGGATGTCTCTTCCCTCTTTCCTTCACAGCTATTAGAAAACCTAATGATTGGGCACACTCGCAAGAGGTAGGAGATATAGGTTTGAATGCCTTCAGGATGAAGATGCGATTCAAAGAAGGATTTGTCTAAATAAGCACTTTAGGCTATCATACTAAAAATTGATAACCACCTCCTAGTTCCCCTCCTCCTTTCTTTATTCTTGTCACATTTTTCAGTGGAAGTGGCTGAAGTTACTGGATTTCATACTGAGATCGAGAGGGGAGGTACAAGGACCCAGGGGATTTTGGCACAGGGTGCGACAGATTGATGGGAGGTTGTGAACAGGTACTAAGACTTTCTGTGCTATTGGAACACTGTGCAAGGTAGAAGAAGGTACTGATTTTCTGTCTTGGTGAAACATCAGTTCCAGGAAACATCTTGGTGCTTTAGAGTTTCATCAAGCTTTCCAGAGATAGATACCGAAACAGTTGGCCCCCAAGTGCCCATGTCTTTCTGTTTTGCCTACTTTTTGTTTCTGGCTGCTTAATTTGAGTGATTTTCAGTTCCCTCTTTTGAGTATTTTTGAAAACTCACAGAAATTTTTGGTCATTTTTAACAGATTTTCAAGCAGGTTGAATGCTGAGTTTCAGAAAGTTTCAGTAAACCTCAACAGCTTAAAGGTCCTAAGTAATTCAGATGCTTTAAAATGTCTTAGTTTATATACCATTACAGGCCATCTGTAATACTGATTTCCGGTGAGTCTCAATGACACAATTTTGGAAAGGAAAAAAAAAATCAGTCTCATTCTCCACTATCTGTGCTACAGACTCAATAAATATGGGGTTTTTAAAATAAAACTAGTGTGTTAATCAAAGCTTTGTACACATGCCCATCTGTCATGATCTGTGATAGTAAACCCCCTGCCACTTACAGTGTATAGAGAGATGCAATTACTTGTCCTAAAACCAGAAACATTAGCAAACACTACTGGATGCAAAAAGCAAATAAAAGGACAAGCCAGACACCCACAAATTATTAATCTATGCAGAGGACCTTCCATTTAAAATTAAAAATCTAACATTCAAAGCACTAAAATCACCCAACCTATCAGAATATGGAACAGCTTCATGTTGTAAAATCTATCAGTCTAATCAGATGTCTATTTTCTGTCATTACCCAAAAATTTGCCAGGCCTTTGGAATTAGACTCAGAAAGACAAACACAATTTATATTCTGATCAAACTGGCCCATATAACATAGTCAAAGACAAGATGAAACTGGCCATCTCAAGCCTCTGAGATGAGCTAGTACTGTCAAAGCCATTAATATTTGACAAGTCCATTTTATTTTATTGTTATTTTTGCAGAGGAGGAAGGAGAGGGAAAGAGGAAAGTTAAGCGCTGCCAGATGATGAAGTCTTAACCTACAGAAAATTACTCAGATGGTATAGTAAAAATTTGATATTAAACCCTCCTGAAAAATCTACAGAAATAGATGAGTACCACACCCGAAACTGTCAGCCAAGATGCAACAACACCTAAAAGCTATAACAGGCAGGGCTGGGATGTGAAAGTTATTAAACATCCCTGGTTTTGCGATCTGCAAGAACCAGCTACAAAGTCCTATCAAGGAAGAGGTGGATGCTTTATAAATCATCCTGTGGTAGTGGAAAAAGGAAAAAAGACTGGAGGCATGTTGGCATAGCTGGCATGTTCCTATGGTGGTTTTAAAAACTTAGATTCAGTAGTGTCCCTCCTGACAAAGGACAGTTTTATGGGGTGATGTGCTTATCAGCCCTGCTACTTCACTAAGATTGCATAGAAGACGAGAGATGCCTGTATGGACCAAGGCAGACTCAAGGCCAGCAGCCGAATTGGTATGATACGCAGTGCAAATGAGATGGATCTTTTAATGTGTATGAGAGAAGAAAAATAAATATATATATGTGAAGGAAAAGGGATTTGGGAAAGTTAAGACATTTCCTGAATATCTTATCACATATTCTATTAAGTGAATAGACTTTTCAGAATCAGTTTACTAACACTAAACCAAGCAAAACCTGAAGTCTAAACAGTTTTAATCTGGACTTTTTTTTTTTAGTTCAAATAGTTTTAGTTCTTCATCTTAATTAAAATACCAGGACTTCATTGGTTTGGTTTTAGGTTTCTGATACAATCATTCAGACCACTTGAGATCCAAGCCTTTTCCTTTACATATATTTGAAATTACTGTGGCACAGGAAGTGTAAATAAAAAAGAAATCCAAATCAATAATTTGTTGGAGAAAATAACCATATTTATATAGCAGTAAATATTTAAAACAGTAGGATGTACTCCCTAGACTTAGAGCATAAAATAATATTTTTCACAATGTATGGAGGTAATTATTTTTTTCTTCCTTCAATTTACAGCAGCTCCACTGGCTTCAATAAATTGCTCTCAGTTTGCACAAAAGTATCAGAGCAAAATTTGACCCAAGGATTTCAACATTTCTTTTAAATCTAAATTTATAATAAGGTGCAAAAACTTCTTAATGATGAATTGTATTGTTGCTAGGCAGTCTGGCCCTGATGGGCCGTTAAAGTTTGATTTACTCTGCTGATCCATGACCTCTTTCTCTGACAACTCATTTTTTATGATTATTTATTTATATTATAGAAGCACGTAGAGGCTTGTGAGGTGGCCAGGACTTTATAGTGCTATTAGGCACTGTCCAAACATGCATAAAGAAAAATCTCCTTATTCTGAAGAGTTCATTATTTATGTAGTGGGCCCAGTTTTTTTAGGGAGCAGAGTGAAATGAAGGACTAAGCTTTAGCTCTCCTGTGCTGCGCACTCTGCTCTGTGTAGGAGGGATGCAGGCACTCAGTAGCCATGCATTGCACAACGACCTGCACCACAGACACAACAAGTTAGAGGGGACTGTTAGAGGGGACTGGAAATCAAAGCTTTTATCTGATCTTGCCGAGAAAGACAGGAAAGGAGGGAAGGACACTCTCATCTCTTCAATGTCCTCTACACAAGTTATTGTGTGTACAGCAGAATTAGTTAAATGAGTTAAACCTGATGAATTTATTTGACATAGGCTAAATAGTACAAAAGTTATTGGGTGAGAGGGAACAAAGATACCCACAACCACACATGCTTAGTGTGAGGGAGATGATGTTAGCCTGAAAACACATTGGCATGGATGTTCAACCTGGGAGTCTGTAATCATTGAATTTCCTGCCTTGTGCACTCCCCAGCCTGACAGCTACTTACNAAAAAAAAAAAAAAAAAGAAAGAAAGCCAGCTGTGCAATATTTATTTTGAGAACAGAACAAGCACGCAAGTATTGATTTCCCAAAATGGTACAAGACAAAAAGGTCATATTTTCAGTGCTCAAAACCTTGGTGCCTTGCTAAAGTTCTGTGAAGCTATTTCACCCCAGGTATTTGTGTTTCCTTAGCTGAATGCCATTGCCTCATATCCCAAAGGGGCTGTGCTGCAAATGGCATGTGAAAATTTATTGCTGAATTTTTGCCTGGCTCACAGGGCTCTGCAGGCAGTTCTGTGTGTGAAAATAGTCAGCCATTGCACGGGCCACACCAGTTCGTTGCAACACCAGTTTGAGTTAGAGACATGGCAGAAAGGGAGCTCTCCATCCACCCCTGCTAAGCACAGATACAACCATTACTGGGGCGGGGGGAAATCTGACAGGCTAATTCAGTTCAAAATTATGTACAGCAAATCTCACCCTCTTCAGTACCCCGCCTTTTTACACAATGTGTCTTGCTTTTAGATGAGATTTTGAGGTGTTAAATAACACTAGTTTGGCAGAGCAGGGGCCAGTGCATCCAGACCTGTCAAGACTTTTCTCTGCTTTCTCTTTTTTCAGCTCACCTTTCAAAGCAGACTTGCTGCTCACAACGGAGCATGACAACCCAAAACTGCACAAGCACCTGGAAGTGCGAATCTCAGCTATGAGACTTAGATTTGCCTTGCCTTATGCTTCACTTGAGGCATTAAAAACCAAGATTTTGCTCTTAATCTTACTTAAAATGATACAAATCAGGGATTATTCCACTGAGGTTGACAGAAATTTGTGGTAAAGCTGTTCTGAGTGATAAATATCTAGTCCCCAAACTTGAACAAAACAAATTGGGCCAGTAACTGAATATGCTATTGCAAGTGCTCTGAGTTACGTATGCTGGAAGAAACACAGAATGAACCCATGGCTTCCTTCTAAGAACAATGATTTGCCCTCTTGGCTTTGTCCACTTTTTGCACTGTTGTCTCCTATACCAGACGGTTGCTTCTTTCCCCTGTTCCATTCCCACCTTTGTTCAGGCTACAGTTTAGATGTCTTGTGTGCAGATAGTTGGTATTTTGGACTCAGGGCAACGTTACATAAATATAAAATATTTGACAATACTGGACCAGGTGCTCAGTTAATGTAACTCAGTTTGCACAGGCCTGACTTATTCCTGCAGAGGAGTCAACCTGGTGTTAAACAGCCACACAAAGGCTTACTACATCTCTTGTGTTTCTCCCAGAAAATGTTTGCATTTATTTTCCCCCTTCACTTTTACACTGCATGCTCATCTGCCAGCCAGTATGACTGCTTTTCTCATTCCAGGTAGGTCTGTGTTTGCAAGAAAAGGGACCGACTTAAGGCTAAATTTTCTGCAAGTTTTTATCTGCCAGCTGCATCTGCCTATTTGCTGTGTCTGTCCCTCCTGTTTGCCAATGGCTTTCAGCAGCCAGCTTTTTGATAGCCACAAGGTTCAAACTTAAAAGCTGCTCACACTGTTGTGTGGTACCTCCATGTTTGTTTCCCCCCTACCCCCCCACCTTTGTATCCAAGCAAGTGTACCAGACACAAAGACCCTGGTGTTGCCTCCTCTCTGCCAGTCGTGCCATGTGATTAACATTGAATGATTGTGATCATGGGATCAGGATTCTTATTTCTGTATTTTTACCTTCTACGTACATCCAGCAATTCCCTTCTCAAGTGGAACATTTCAAACCAGCACAGCACAATCTGGCAAAGGCTGCAGAAAAGAATGGTCTGACAAAGATGACATGAATGGAGGTTTCCAGGTGGGGAAAAAGGTAATTAAGGTCGAATGAATTACCTCCATGTAGAGGTATTAAGACTGGGCACTACCATCATCTTCCATCCTAAATCTCTTTATATACACAGACACGCTAACACACATTATTCTGCTTGCTTTCTGAGCCAGGCAGCTCTGTAAGCAGGAAGGGACCGGTACAGGACAGATTACAGTGAGACATTGCACATATTAATGGGTCCACTGTAAGCCGATCTCATCAGCATGGGCACATGTGAAAATACCCTGGATGTTTTCTTCCAGGAGCCTAGGCTTGTGTCTTTCCCCCTTATTACTGGGTATCCTAATGCAGGAATTGTGCATACTTTTACCTCTTCCTCTCTAATGAAATCCACATTTTCTCCACTTCCCTTGTAGGCACAAAGAGCACTTCCACACTTTCCACGTGATCCCCAGGAGCTCTGAAAGACTTGTCTTTGCATTCATTCCCACTCCTTTGATTATGAGAAACTCTTATGATACCTATATGATTTTACCTTCCTTTACTATCACGAATACCCCAGAGGATCCTCACTCTGGGATTCCTTATCTGAGGGCAATAGGGCTTGTAGACTTAAATAGATGCATAAGAATATGCAGGATTTGAGCCAAGGCTGGATGCCACTGTTACACTGAGCCCTACACAGGGGAGGGGAAGGGACATGTTATATGTAACTCTTGAAAATACATGGGATTCTTAGGTCAACCTCTCTGTGAATTCACGTTCTGTGCATCACACAATCAATCACTAAAACTCTACGGACTTTCAACAAAGTTGTAAACATATATATCATGACATATGAAGGGGAAGAGAGAATAACTGTGACTGTGTTAAATATGAAGTTCTCAGGAGAGGACACTTTCAAGGCCACTCACATCAGTGTGTGAGGATGTAAACAACACCTTACAGCTGCATCTTTACAATTGCCCATGAATAAGAGCATCAAAGATAAGGGAGAAAATGGCCCTGTGTACTCTTGATGTCGCCTGGATTTTTCATGTCTGGAGTAAAGCATAATCTAACCCACTGTTGAGGCACTGTGCTGCTCTCCCTGAAGATAGTGGGGAAACTCTTTTAGCATGTTGGAGGAAGAGCATGCCTCTTATTTATGATGGCAAAGCAAGGAAATGCTTCAGTATCACCACTCGTCAGCAGGAAAGAGTCCAGAAAGAAACATGGGTTTCAGTACAGTCTGAAGGTGCCTAAAGGATTTTTGTTTCAGTTAAACACTTCATCTTTCCCCATAAGCTGCCTGAATGTTGAATGGCAGTTTTGTGGATGGTGTATTTATAGTATCTTCATTGCATAAGCTTTGATGTCAGTATCCCGTTTTGAAATTGTTGGCTTCTCTGTTAGTACAAAGAAAGATGATTAAAAGACTTTTGACTGAAGCTTCATTAACACATGATGTTAAGAGATTTTAGTCCTTATCTTTGCCAGTTACGCATGAGAAAGTCAAGGATTAGACCATTAACCAGCACTTAGGCTTGTAAAAAAATCCGTTTTGATCATGCAACGGTACTTGAAGGGCTGATGTGCCAGTATTTTTATTTCGACATGATGAAGTAATACAGAATATCTGTTCCATACTTTCATCTCTTGAGCTTCTCTTGAAAGTGAAGAATGAGAGACTACAAAAATATATATTGTAAACATGACTGTATGAAGAACCTCAGAAAAGAAGAAAGTCAAGTGTTGAAAACCTGGTGATGTTTCTTTTATTCTCTTGCATGAGTCATGCTAACTTCTGTTGTTTCTTTCTCTTCCATATACTGATTCATTTCTTAATGGTATTCATGAAATTCAAAACTTCCTTGGATGCTGCTTTAATGCTTGCATTTTTAAATCCACTTTTTTGATCTCAGCCTAAACAACTTTGCTTCTTCCTCCACCACAGTTTAAATCTCTAATTGATAAATTGCTAATGAAGATTCTGAAATAAAAAAAAACATAAAAAGAGACGAAAAAAATCAAATCCATTGTCTTCATAGAGGTTAACACTGATGAAAACAATGACAGGTCGAAATGAAAAAAAGAGAAATACAAATGGTGTCAATTGCCAATTAACAAACAATTATTATTTTTCAGGATGGAGGAAAGAGAAAAGAATGACTGCTTTGCAGCATCAGTCCTGGTGGTGGCAAATCAATGCTCCAGATGATTAGCTACCTGCTGACTCAAAGTAGGGTCAACTAGAGCAGATTGCTCAAAGCTACATCCAGTTAGGTTATAAGAATATCCAAGAATGGAGACTCCACAACGTCTCAAATCAACATGCTTCAGTATTTGACCATCTCACAGTAAAAAAGCTTTCTCTTACTTTTAAGTGGAATTTCCTGTATTTGTATTAGAGTTTGTTCCCTCTGTCTCATGTCCTGTCTGTGGGCAAGACTGAGAGGAGTCTGGCTCTGTCTTCCATACTGCCTCCCATCAAGTGTTTAGGCACACTGATGTGATCTCCTGTGCCCTCTCCTCCAGGCTGAAGAGTCCCAGCTCTCCTAGCCTTTCCTTGTACGTCAGATGCTCCAATCCCTTAGTCACCTTTGTGGCCCTTTGCTGGACTCACTCCAGTATGTCCATATCACTCTCATACTGGGGAGCCCAGAAATGGACCTGGATACAGCCCTGCACCTGATCACTATAGTCTATCCAAATTTCTTACTAAACTCTATTCCCATTTCTCTACAACACTGCTTTCTAGTTGCTGTATGTGGGGGTGTGTGTATATGTTTAGTAGAGATCTTCAAGCCAGATTAGCCAGTGAGTGAGAGGAGACCACCACATGAAAAGACCCAGGCTCTGGGTTGGTGACCAATAAAGGGGCCTAGGGTCTATACCTGGAGTGAAGATGAATTGAAAGTCCATGCTAAAAGTCAAAAGAGCTGTGAATGTGGTGTGTTTGTTAATATGGAGAGTGAGGATGTGTGCACGTGCACGGTCTCTGTAGTTCCATGTTTGAATCTCACTTAGATGAGTAGCAGGCTGAGATGAAAATCCCAGCTAAGGTGGAAAGAACTGAAGGCAACAAGAAAACTATTGCAAGTGATCATAAGAAAAAGGATGTGCAGTCCTGACATAACCTGATGTAAGACATGACAAGACTGATTATGTGAGGGGAGGGAATACTTTAGCTTATAAAAGTAAGCTGGGGACAAAGTATCTTTTAAAACAAATTTGAGCAATGTTTGAGAAATGTTTTGATTTCTGCTGGACTGTTTTTACTTTGGAAAATAGGTGCTCCTATGAAGAAAGATGCTAAAATTATTGTATGCAAAATATCAGTGTTCTTAAGCAGTGATTTGGTGAACTGACTTACAGGTGCATGTTCTGAAAAAAATCAGGTATAAGAACCTTTACAACCACTCAACTTTTTTTTCAACAAGCAACTTCACCACAAACTTTCATTTTGAGGTTCCCAGAAGACCTGGTCAACAAGCTCTTTTTTTTCTTTTTCCGTTTCCCCATTCATTCCCTCTGCCTAGCTCTTTGGTTGTTCATCTTTTTAAACTTTGCCAATATCTAGATTGACAATATAATATCAACACAAACAATAGGACTGAAATAATCCAAAAAATGTTCTCACTGCATTATGTCTAACCAAAGCAAGCACATGAACTATTTGAAGACTAACTTCTCTAGTCCTTGCATGTTCTCATGGCATTAACACAGCAAGAGGTGGATCATCTCAGCCAACTGTATGGCTAAGAATTAAATGTTTTATCTAAGTTAGCTGTTAGGCTCTTCAGTAGTCCAATGGGGAGAGAAAAACATATCCAAAAGATGACTGGCTTCACCTATCTCATATGCCACCTCAGAATGAGATGGATTCCCTCTGGAGGTAACTGCCTGTCTCCATTAGTGAACACACTCCAGTGGGTAACTTTTGGACAACTAACTTTCACCAATATGGAACCTCTTGTCAAACTCCGCATATTCCTTCATAAGCGCGGGTCTACTTTCTTCAAAATTCTGTTATTGAATCTGTTCATTTTACTATCTAGTCACCCTTGTAGTTGGAAAGATGTGTCTTTGAACTGGTGTTGAAAATTTTAAGATTAGTTGAGCAAGGTTTCACCCTGTACCTTGATGATATTTTACAGTCTCTAAAACCAATTCAGTTCTTGACAGAAAAGGTGAGAATTCTGAATGAATATCTGCTACCCCGAGGCAGTGACAGATTTTCTATAAATATGATGATTAAATCTTTTGCCTAATATATTCCCAAAAAGGCATTGCTTGGATATCTTCCTACAGTCTTGGTCCATGCTTTAAGAGAATTGGCATCCAGCTGGGACAGCACATTTCTTCTGTCACTGTATCTGAAAATCCCACAATCAGTTATTGTCCCTGTTGTAGGATAGTTGGTAATGGATGCTGACATTGGAAAAGAAAGCATCTAGTAAAAAAGAAGCTGCTGTTCTTCCAGTGATTAGGTCCATAAGCCCAAAATATGTACAGTTTAAATAAACAGGACTAATTTCAGCCACCTATCCTGCTGGAGAAACAAATCCAGTTTCTAGTTCTTTCTCAGTAACATCACTGTATGTCTTTGTTCCACATAGTATAATGTGACAATTCAATAATTTGCAATACATTTTGAGTAGAAGAATCCATAATGTGCTATTCACTGAAGAGTGGTATAATTGAATTCTCTGTGTCTTCATACATGCTTCCAGATGTACTTTTCTGGAATTACCCCAAAAGAAGAAACAGGTATGGTACTGTAAAAGGGAATCAGTTGTCCCACCTGATCCTTTCAGCAAATGTAGGAAGACTTTTTATGGGGCTTCACCAACTAAGCAACAGTAATGTTTTGCTGACAGCAGCAGTGTGGACACCAGGCAATCCAAGTCTTGGAGGAAGGTTGTAAGGTTATTCATAAATGATGGGAGAAATTCTGCCATCTCCCATCCAAATACAGAATGCATGAGGAGTCTGTAGGAGTAGGGAGCAGCTGCAGTGTAGGGGAGGTCCTCTGTATTTTGTCACACCGTTTTCTACCATCCAACATAACTGCATGAGCCAAATGTATCTGATAGATTGTTTTTCTCAACCTCACTGGCAGTGATCATGTTGAAGATTAAATCTGCACTGTAGAGAGTGACAGATGCAAGCAAGCTCTGCTTGTTCACTCAGCTCACAAAGGGCATCAGTGATCACATCAGTGCAATGCAAAACTCAGGTGAATATATGCTGTTAAAAGGGAAGGATATATTAGCTGGGGCTCGACTCCAGGCTGACAGCCAGTTTTGGCGCAAGAGCTGACTCATGTCTCCTGCTGTGGTCTAGTGGGCAGAGCAGGCTCACACCAGCTTGTAAGAAATCATGTGGACATATCCCACGCTGCTTCTCTGTTGAGCTGGTGCCGCCACCAATAGTGCAGCCATTCCTGAGGGATTTGGAGTTGAAAGGCAGCAGGCAGTGTTTGGCAGGCTGGAAGGCTGAGCTATTGGTTAATTAAATTCCTTGTAGGTTTTTCCCTTCATGATAATGCTAAATCCAGGGATAAGTTGTCCTGGCAACAGCTTTGGCTACTGTTCTTCCCACCCTTGCTTTTATGCTTGTGATTAAAGGTACTTGAGTATGTAAATCACCAGCTGAGGCTGGTGGACTTATTTATTTATTTCACAGAAAGTAGTGCCCATATTAATTGATAATACAGTGCACTTTCATTTGTGTTTGAATAATAAAACAGTGTACTCACTCTTCAGAGCTCAGTCTTTAGCCAACAACATATATTATTCATTGTTTCAAAATGTAATAAAGATACATGCTTAATATCTGCTTTCCAATTAAACTTTATGACTGGGGGTTGACTATGGTTATATTTTTGGGCTGTGCTTTTTAATTTTCTTCTAATACCTCCCTGGGATTTCAAGAGGCAGCTTTAAGCATAAACATGTTGAGTGTTAAAATAGTGTAGTAAATTTTATGGTCAAAATGTTATTACACAGATTTGTGGGGCTATCAAATGTGGTAACTGAAAGTAGGCATTGAATCTGCTTCACTTGATTTCTCCAGTAGGCTTCAGTGTTTGCAATTTCAGATTAAGCCAATGGCACCAGAGATAAATGGCCTGTTTTTTTTTTTTATTTGAGGAGTGGTGTCAATTGCCTAGTTGAAAACTGTGGATCCTTGGTATTCCTGCAGGTCCAATCACATTATTATTATTATTATTATTATTATTATTATTATTATTATTATTATTATTATTATTATTATTATTATTAAATATTTAATATACTACTACTACTACTAATCCACATTGCATGTTTACTAAAGAGTCCTCAGGCATAAGTGAGATGTACAACCATAGGTTTATGTCCCTTGCTTTAGTTAGCTCTGTTTATAGGTTGGGTTCTTTATAAAAATGATAATTTTAGTCACAGGCACTTCTTCTGGAGGGGGGTGCAGCAACTGATTAAAATGTTTCCCCAGTGTAAGCTTGTGCAGGTGTTT
>VYZV01020089.1:0-17548 GCA_013401275.1 Pandion haliaetus | reverse complement strand
TCTGTATTGGAGGGGACAGTCCCCTCCTGCCAACAAACTGGTGGAGCAGAGAAGTAAGAACAGCAAATGAGTTGTTGTTTGGGATGCTTTAGTTATTTAGAAAATACTTTAAGACAGCACATATACGTTCCTTTAGATGACACACATATTCTGTATACAATGACTTGAGATGGAGCAGTGACTGTGTACACAGTTTTGGTTTTTTTCCTGCTGGAAGCCAGCAAGGACTTTCTCTATCTAGAATACAAGTCTGTGGCTGTACTGGAAGAAAAGAATGGAAGGACAAATGCAGAAACCACACGCTATAATGACTAAAGAGCTCCTGAATAAAGAAATGGAGGATGCATCAGTTTTGCAATGGCAAAATTCAAATAAGGAAATTTCTACTGGTCAATAGAGGCAGAAGTGTCAGTGTGTCAATCAAACATACAACATGATTCAAGGCAGATGAAAGTGGTTGTGAAATCAAGATATCCAGATCTCCCAATGCTAAGCACTCTGCAGAGCTGGGTGTGTTGTGAAGGCACTTTCCTTTGGTCTGTCTGTAGCCAATGCAGATGGAAAAGTGCTGCTCCTAAGAATCGCCCTCCTAAGGATTGTTATTTAGGTGCCCAAATAATTCCCTGGAGGGATTTCACTTTTTCCTGGGGCTACAGAGGAAGTCTAAGGAAATTCCCATCAAAACACAGCCAATGAAGTTATGTCATGTCCAACCCTCCTTTATAGCTCCTTCATTTCACCCAGACAAAGAGGAAAAAGAATAGGAGGAATACAATTTGAAGTACCCCTGCTATTTTCATATCTCTAATATGAAAACAGCAGAAAACATTTCTGAAGGCACAGCTGGTTGACTGAACTAGACCGCTATGAGATGACATACCTGTGGCTGGCTGGCAGCCCAGACTGCAATGCAATTGAGTGTGTCTAAAGGGAGATCTCCAGCAGGCTAAAGAGAAAAGATGCTCCTGTTAGGAATTCTGTGCCAAAAAGGATGGAAAAAATATTTTCAAGGAACAAGTAAATAGGGTTGTGCTCTTTCCAGAATGATGATAGGAAATGGGAATCAAGAGTTGGATAGATTTCTGGCTATGGGAGACCATGGATCTGCTGGCGATAATGAGTATTGACTGGTGTATGGAGATAAAACCAAAAGAGCTCAGGAAGCTTCTGAAGAAAGGAAACCAAGGTAAAAGAGCATTCTGGAGAAGAGCAGCTCATTTGGGAAGAGGAGTAGATTTTCATTGTTGTGGATCGCTCTTACTAAGGAGACAAGGGAATGATAAACTTCCAGTCGTCAAAAACAGAAGAGCAGCCAGTTTTCGGAAGAAGGAGGCTGTTACCAGAGAAGGTTAAATTAATAACAAAAGGGGATGAAATGAGAACTCAGCATAATATCAAAAGGTGTTGAGAATAAAATGAATCAAAGCATCAGTAGACCTAGACAGAAGATCTTTGATTAGCTTTATGCCAATAACTGGGAGATGAAGTGAAAAATAGCAAAGATTTAAAACTATTTGTAAAAATTTATTAACCATCTGGGCATTTATAAAGCCTGATAGGAAGGCCTGTGTGACTGAAAATTTAAAAAAAAATCACAGCGGTTTTAGTGAGTGGACTATGTAAAGGAGACAGATACTATTCCAAAGTTCATTTATGAGTTGCCAGACCAATCACAACTTGGCAGCATCTGCAACAGACCGCCAAGCCAAGACAAAGTGCAGGGTGACTAACCTCTGCTCTTACAGGGGGGGAAAAGATGCACTAACATGTAGGGTGGGAGACTGCGTGAGATATGTTTGAGTTCTTGTGCTGAAGGAAACTAAAAGTTCTTTAGTTTTAGCATCTAAACTTGGGGAACTTAAATAGCATTTTGAAAGATTAAAAGAAATAGATCACAAACCTGAAAGATACGGTTGCTTAGGTACAAATGATTTTTACTTGATTACATTTGCAAGCAAAGTAACAGAACTAAGATCAATGGACTAAAATAGATACTTGATGTTTTAAAACATTCTGTTTCACAGAAATGAAAACAATTAGGAGGTAAATCAGCTGGGGAAAAGACTATCAACAAACTGATGAATTATGACTGAGAGCGGTTGCAGAACATTTCACTGGATGCTTCAAAAGCCACATTCTGACATTGGGAACAGAAGGCTTTGCCAGCTCTAAAACCAAACCCAAACAGTTAGAAGCTTAAATCAGGAGGGAGGTGAAAGGACTTTATAAAAGCACTATAAAGCAGTGGGGCACTGGTAGGGGAGAAAGTTGATACATATGAGTGCGAGCAGGTACCATGCATTTGCAGC
This sequence comes from Pandion haliaetus, assembly GCA_013401275.1. Taxonomy (NCBI): domain Eukaryota; kingdom Metazoa; phylum Chordata; class Aves; order Accipitriformes; family Pandionidae; genus Pandion; species Pandion haliaetus. Next base: position 15,239 of record VYZV01020089.1, on the reverse strand, counting down.
TACATGTAGTCATAATATTTCTCTAGGTTTTATCACAATGGTAAAGCAATAAGAGTAACCAGCAACAGGTACAATTTAGTAAGAGCCACGATAAAGTTTCCACTGCAGAAATCTCTAAGATTAAGATTTCACTTGCTTTCTAATACCAATGCTTTAGTTCAGACAGGGTTTATTCAATGAAGTGTTATGGTTCTTTCATGTAGTTGGTAAATAAAATATTGCAATGTTTTCTTTTGGCTTCATAATTTATGAATTCACTCTCAAAACTTTGCTCAGTAACTTCATAGGATAACTAAATTTCCCATGTAATGTTATTAATAAAATATATACTATTTTTGCAAAAAAAAATTCTTAAATGAAACTTTCCGAAATGTTGCTGTTTGCCTCATGTCGCTGCTTTAGTGAAACAGCCACGATTTAATATGCACATAGAGTGTTCAACATAACACCCTTAATTCTGCTTCTTGACAAGGAGCTAGCCACATAATGAGTAGCTGAACTACCAGCTTTTAGAAACTGCTTTTCTTCTCTATTACTTTTTCTTAGTGCAGATTCTTGAGGAACCAAGGAGGTAGGTGGCCAGCAAAAGACATTGTAGAGGACATGCAGTAGAACAGGTCCAGATGGCAAGTGACAATAAGAAGGGAAGAAAGAGATGGCTGATGTGGGACATGTGAAGAAGGAAACCAACAACCTTATTTGTCTTGTGCGCATATGCAGAGCTGTTCCTTCCCCCTTTTTTTTTTTTCAAGGGACCAAAGACATTGGAGGGCCCAGTGAAGCATCATGGTCTGGTACTGAGTTCATAGTTCATTACAGAACAAAACAAGGATGCACAAATGCAAAGTAGGAGCTTTTCTTCAGAGTGGTTGGGTCCGTTTTCTGGGATGTGTGCATATATATTGCACTTGTGGACTTTGCCATCCAGCTAACTCTGAGCTTGATTCAGGATCCACTGTGGAAAACATTTGCACTGTAAGGTCTTTGGAGCATAAATTTGTTTCTGGAAACGTGAAATATCTGCAGAGTCTGTGATATCACAGGAAAATTGAGTCGTTAGAGGCTTTCACAAGACAGGATGAATATAAAAATTATCTCTTCTTGTAAATACACTTTTATTTCAGCTACATCCTATGTGCCCTGAATCCTATGTGCCTCTTTCTCCTCACAGCATTTTTTCTTTTTAAGGTTCTTAGCTGAGGTTATTGGCTGAGAATTTTAGTGCAAAAGTCAACATCTAATAACTTGCTAAGACTTAACTGGAAAACAAACTGCGGAATGCTTCTTCTTCTCCCAGCCGTCAGACAGAGAAAAAAGCATGCTCCTGTCTTGGAACAGCATCTTTGCTGTTCCAGTTGTGTTTGTATTGCTTAAAAGAAATGGTTACAAAGATTAAGGAAACTAGCTGGGCTCTAGGGGGCACTCTTCTTGTTTGCAGCCTGGGCCAGTCTGGGCTACCAAAGCTACAAGGCACCTTTCCCAGCTGCAAGCCAGCTGTGCTGTCTGCAAGACCAGGGGAGGAGACATTACAGGGCTTTTGCAGACACTTTCATATTTCTAATGTGCAATGATATCACATCTATTTCCAGGAGGAAATAGGTAGTCACCTGCTACCCCGTCTGGACACTCACACGTCTTGGGACCAGATGGGATCCATCCATGAGCACTGAGAGAGCTGGCAGAGGAGCTTGCCAAACCACTCTCCATCATCTATCGCAATCCTGGTCAATGGGGGAGGTCCCAGTGGACTGGAGGCTTGCCAATGTGACACCCATTTACAAGAAGGCTCAGAGGGAGGATCTGGGGAACTACAGGCCTGTCAGCCTGACCTCAGTACCAGGGAAGTCGTGGAGCAGTTCATCCTGAGTTTGCTCACACGGCATGTGCAGGACAACCAGGAGATCAGGCCCAGCCAGCATGGGTTCATGAAAGGCGGGTCCTGCTTGATCAACCTCATCTCCTTCTGTGACCAGGTGACCCAACTAGTGGACAAGGTGAAGGCTGTGGATGCTGTCTACCTGGACTTCAGTAAGGCGTTTGACACTGTCTCTCACGGCATACTCCTTGAGAAGCTGGTGGCAAATGGCTTGGACAAGTGTACTCTTCGCTGGGTAAAAAACTGGCTAGATGGACAAGCGCAGAGGGTTGTGGTGAATGGAGTTAAATCCAGTTGGCGGCAGGTCACAAGTGGTGTTCCCCAGGGCTCAGTACTGGGGCCAGTTCGCTTTAATACCTTATCAGTGATCTGGACGAGGGCATCAAGTGACCCCTCAGTCAGTCTGCAGGTGACACCAAGTTGGGAGGGAGAGTTGATATGCTCGAGGATAGGAAGGCCCTACAGAGGGATCTGGACAGGCTGGATTGTTGGGCCGAGACCAATTGTATGAGGTTCAATAAGGCCAAGTGTCGGGTCCTGCACTTGGGTCACAACAACCCCATGCAATGCTACAGGCTTGGGGAAGAGTGGCTGGAAAGCTGCCTGGCGGCAAAAGTCCTGGGGCTGCTGGTTGACAGCCGGCTGAATATGAGCCAGCAGTGTGCCCAGGTGGCCAAGAAGGCCAACAGCATCCTGGCCTGTATCAGTAACCGTGTGGCCAGCAGGAGCAGGCAAGTGATCGTCCCCCTATACTCAGACCTGGTGAGGCCGCACCTTGAGTAGTGTGTTCAGTTTTGGGCCCCTCACCTCAGGAAAGACATTGAGGTGCTGGAGCGTGTCCAGAGAAGGGCAATGAAGCTGGTGAGGGGCCTGGAGCACAAGTCTTATGAGGAGCAGCTGAGGAAACTGGGGTTGTTTAGCCTGGAGAAAAGGAGGCTGAGGGGAAACCTTACGGCTCTCTACAACTACCTGAAAGAAGGTTGTAGCGAGGTGGGTGCTGGTCTCTTCTGTCAGGTGGCTGGTGATAGGATGAGAGGAAATGGCCTCAAGTTGTTCCAGGGACAGTTTAGATGCGATATTAGGAAAAATTTCTTTACTGAAGGGGTTGTCAGGCATTGGAACAGGCTGACCAGGGAAGTGGTTGAGTCACCATCCCTGGAGGTATTTGAAAAGCATGTAGACAAGGCACTTCAGGACATGGTTTAGTGGGCATGGTTGATGGTTGGACTCAATGATCTTAAAGGTGTTTTCCAACCTAAATAATTCTATGATTCTATGATTCTATGGTCTTATATGCTATATCCACATGGATACATGTGCTTCTTTCAGGGATGCTGAGCCTCTGCAACATCCTCCACTTTCCTTCTTCGTGTGATATTTGAAATCAGTCCTTCCGGGAATTTAGTTCAACTTGTGACAACTGCCCAGCAAAGTGACTACCAGTGAACTCTCCATGTCTCTATAAAGATATCTCAAATAAAAATTAAGACTGCAAAGCATAATAGGTGGCATTATGCTGCTTGTGCAACCCTCTTTGTCCTCCTTCCCCTTTAATACTGAACACTTTCAGAGAAAAAATAAATCACATGTGAGCATCCCTTCTAGCCCACAGGGTAACTCCAGCTGCCCACCCTTATGGCCACCCTCTGTTGTAGTTGGCTATGCTGCCCACCTGCCTTCTGGTGCCTGAAGGCATGAGATGTGTTGTGCCAATACAGACGGTGTCTGCCCCATGCACATTCCCTGGGGTGAGGGTGGCTGGGCCACCTACAGCCAAGGCAATTCATCTGGCTTGGTTCATGCCCTTCTTCTCAAAAGGCCCTTTGGGCGTCACCTCCTGGCCTCTCAGGGAAGGAGATGGGTATCAGCAGCACCCTGATCCAGGCTTCCAGGCCATCTCTGCTCCCAGGAGCCTGGTCTGCTTCTCTCATGGAACAAGTGTGCTCCTGTGAAAAATGGTATCTGGGAACAGATTAGGGGAATTATCCTAATTCACTAATAACCTAATAACACTAGCTATTTCCCATGGGCTGTAGATTGATCATCCATTAACCATCAGAAGAGGAGGTGCTGGAGAGAAATATAAACTTCCCAGGTTCATGAAGTTAAGGAAACATCTTATCGCATTAATTATAGGTGATGGTGTGACAACACCTTCTTCCCCTCAATCCAAAAATCAGAGAATGGCAGATCATACGGTGGTATGCTGCCCACCTTTAACTCAGTAGAATGGCCTCCAGCATAGGAGACTGTGTTATGAATCATTCATAAACTTTATAAACACTTTTATATGCATGCCTTCATGATTTCATGGCTATGTTTTCAGGCATGCTATTCTGTTGCCATTTTCTGTTTATATAGGTGTTCCTGGCTTTTTTTTTTCTTTTGCTAAACTTCTTACATTTGGGCCTTTAATGACCTTCTTCAGGAGGTTTCAGTTATCATTCCTTTATTAGTACTCTCAAATCCCAAATTTAATCTCTGAAACAGTTCATTTCATTTGCAAACACAGTCGTCCCTTTTGTTTTCCTCTTCAGCCAAATCCTCATGCTTTTCACTCTTCTTTCCATCTGTGTAGTTATGTTCTCCCATGAGCTCTTCTTAGGAGATTATTGTGTCCACAAAATCACTGCTTGGATGAAATCTGTCCCATCTGGATAGGCTTTTTGTACCTCAAAATGACATTTGCACATCACAAAAGGAAAAGCTTCCTTCTTTTTTTTTTTTTATATTAGTTCTCCAGTCACTTAGTGAAGTTCCTATTCTGTCCTCTGCCTCTTTTGCTCCGCATGAATAGTATGTAATACTGCAGAGGTTACTTTTATAAAAGTCACCCTCACCCTTTGTCCTACAGCTTATATTAGTTCCTTTAATTTCTTGTCTGACTGTAGTCTGGATCTTGTGACCTTGGAGCCCTGAAGTGTGCTGGGTTATTTTTATGCTCCTTTCTTACATTGTAACTTAGGAGATAGTACTGCTGTATTTGGTTTACTGGACATTACTTTCTTTAACTCTGAAGCCCCTTTATATGGTCCTGGCAGGCTCCTTGCATCAACCATCCACTACAGACACGAACAAAACATTTGGTAACCAATGTTCACTCAGTCAGGAACCTCAGTTCACTACTTGCACTAGTCAGGACAAAAAGACAATTGAAATGAAAGGCAACAGATAAGGCAAGGATACACAGCTAATAAAAGGAGTTTCTTTTAATGTAAAGCAAAATTATTGCATAGCATGCACTACTACAAAAATACTGGTGTAGTTAAACGATTAACCTATTTTAATATAGGGGGTTTTACGGACATGAGGAACATGGGGATTTTTAAATGGGAAATATTTTTATTTAGAGGGTGAACTCCTCAAGTGAACCTCATAGGCAGAGACACTGAACACCTTCTCTGTCCAAGTCCACTTCTTCCCACCAGGATGCAGCCATGACTATATGTTCTCATCTACCCCAGCTGGAAGGAGAAAGCAGTTGTCACCTACTGAAAAGCCCTTGTCCCTTGCCAAGGTTACAGTCTCTGCGGCCCTTAAGGACAGGAGGAAAATTTCTGAAGTGAAGGGCTCTGAGTACTGGGCAAGGAACCTCATGGAGCTCTGGTCTCACTGGGTGTCTGATCTGGCATTATCACTTTGATGTTCTTCCATGTCAAAAATATTAGCAAAGATTTGGAAGGAGCCATAGGCTAGTACCCTCTCTTTCTGGCAGTGTCTCTTAGAGTGTCTGCAGAATCATTTCATTAAAGGTCTCTATCACAGCTTTGGGTGGCAAATCCTTTTATATTATCAGTAGGTGCTCTTCTGCTATCCAAAGGTTCTGTATTGTCTGCACTACCCTCAGAGAGACACCTAATGCTTATTTAATCCAGGAAAAGAGTTTGGGAGTGAGTGCAGCAAAACCAGGGTAGGGTTGACAGTTATGGCCCCTATAACAGCCGCAGAGGGAATGAGGCATATCTAACTGACTGATTGTTATACATAAAAAAATCTTCAGCCATCATAGATTATTTGTCTGCAATTCCACTCTCATTTTTCACTAGTAATTGTTAGTGTTATCTGACATTCCATCTTCCAATTTGCTGCGGTAATGGACTCAAGGCTGACAAACAAAGTGATGAAATAGTGCTTATCTTGGCTTTATTTCTTCTCTGAATGAAACCCTGGTGGACAAAAATGTCTTGTACAGAAAACTACTCTCAGTACTGATGCACTTCATGATCATTCAGCATCTCAGCTCTTCAGAGCTGATCCCATAGCCCAAGTCTTTTTCTATATTCCAGCAATATCAGATTTGCTAATTGGCTTACTATTTGGTTGTATGCATTGCTCACTGTGTTGAAAGAGGGTTTCCTACTCTGCCAAGTGTAGGAGATTGTTAGGTGTGTTCACAACTGAAAACTTGTGAGTCTCAAAAGTTCCTCAGGTATTTATCTTTGTTTATTCATGCAAGTTTTTGGTACTGGGACTCAAGATAAGATCACCTGATACTCTAGGCCCTGTCAGTGTTTGCACCTGGGTTAAGCCAGGAGGTTCTGCATGTTACTGGATGAGGGTTGCAGAGTTTCCAAGTTCAGCTACATAAACTAATGGTGGAGACCCTGACTTTTCTGCTGCTTTATTGGGAGGGGTATTAACTGTAATTCTTGCTGAAAGCTCGAGTAACATAGTCCAAATACAACAAGATTTCATAATGTCATATTTTCTGGGAAGCTTTCTGAACTGTTATCAGTCTGAAGCTTCCTCCAGAAGAGGCTTCCCTTGTAAAAGAAAAGTCTCAAAAGGTAGAGTGTGTATTCATTTAGTTTTCTTGTAATTAAACTGCCTGAAATTATAAATTATAGGCTTTTATTCTCTTTTTATCTGGAATGTACCTAGCTGGCCTCTATTTTGCCATAATCCATCCACAGTGGCTGAGCACTGAATAATGCCGCATATATGGTCTGTATTGACATATATTAAGCTTCACTTTTGCACCAAGTATTAGGATACAAGAAGCTGAATGTTTACAAACTTCCTATAAAAAGAGACAATTAGGCATTAAAAAGACCCTTGTTACGGGTTTGTATGGTGTGGGTTTTTTGGTAGTGGGGGAGGGGCTGCAAGGGTGGCTACTGTCAGAATCTGCTGGAAGCTTCCCCAGCTCCAAGTCGGACCCGCCTCTGGCCCAGGCCGACCCCATCAGTGATGGTAGTAGCACCTCTGGGATAATGTATTTAAGAAGGGGAACCTGCAGTGACTGAGGGGATTGGAATGTGAGAGGAACACCTCTGCAGATACCGAGGTCAGTAAGGGAGGAGGGGGAGGAGGTACGCCTGAGGAGGTGAGGCCACACCTTGAGTTCAGTTTTGGGCCCCTCACTACAGGAAAGGCATTGAGGTGCTGGAGTGTGTCCAGAGAATGGCAATGAAGCTGGTGAGGGGCCTGGAGCACAAATCTGATGAGGAGCNGAAGCTGGTGAGGGGCCTGGAGCACAAGTCTGATGAGGAGCAGCTGAGGGACCTGGGGTTGTTTAGCCTGGAGAAAAGGAGGCTGAGGGGAGACCTTATGGCTCTCTACAACTACCTGAAAGAAGGTTGTAGCGAGGTGGGTGCTGGTCTCTTCTGTCAGGTGGCTGGTGATAGGATGAGAGGAAATGGCCTCAAGTTGTTCCAGGGACAGTTTAGATGCGATATTAGGAAAAATTTCTTTACTGAAGGGGTTGTCAGGCATTGGAACAGGCTGCCCAGGGAAGTGGTTGAGTCACCATCCCTGGAGGTATTTGAAAAGCATGTAGACAAGGCACTTCAGGACATGGTTTAGTGGGCATGGTTGATGGCTGGACTCAATGATCTTAAAGGTGTTTTCCAACCTAAATAATTCTATGATTCTACGATTCCATGATGCCCCTGCAGCCTGTGGTGAGACAGCAGGCTGTCTCCCTGCAGCCCATGGAAGTGAGTGGGGGAGCAGATGCCCACCTGCAGCCCACAGAGGACCGCATGCTGGAGCAGGGGGATGCCCCCCAAGATGGCTGCGACTCCGTGGGAAAGCCTGCATTGGAGCAGTCTGTGGCTGAAGATCGGCCTGTGGAAAGTACCCATGCCAGGGAATTTTGTCAGGAACTGCAGCCTCTGGAAAGCACTCACGTTTGAGAAGTTCGTGAAGGGCTGTCTCCTGTGGAAGGGACCCCACGGTGGAGCAGGGGATGAGTGAGGAAGCCTGCCCCCTGAGNGTTTGGTTTTCCTTCCTAATACCCTTGTTTTTGATTTGATTGGTAGTAAATTAAATTGATGTTGTTTCTTCCCCAAGTTGAGCCTGTCTTTTGCCCGTGACCAAAATGGGGAGTGATCCCTCCCAGTCCTTGTCTCAACCCACAAGCCTGCCTTTGTATTTTCTCCCCATCCCACTGTGGCCGGGGGTGGGGGGAGTGAGCGAGTGGCTTCGTGGTGCTCTGTTACCAGCTGGGCTAAAACCATGACAAGTGGGTTATACCTCTGAGGGACACGTGGCTCCGTGGGGAAGGTTTTCCTGCCTTTACTGATGGAAGATGTAGTGCAGAGAGATGCTGGGGTAAGAGCCACACACATCTGGTAGTTGGTTTCTCCATCTAGTAACAGCGCCACCTCTGTGAGTAACCCAAAGCAAAACCAACTACATTTGTTGATCAAATTTACCTGTCACAAAGAAGTGTTCTGCACAGGTAAGAGTGATCATAAATGGGGAGTGATCCCTCCCTGTCCTTGTCTCGACCCACAAGCCTTTCTTCATATTTTCTCCTCATGCCACCGTGGCTGGCGGGTGGAGGAGTCAGCAAGTGGCTGTGTTACCAGTTGGGTTTAAACCACGACAACCCTTCCAGACATTTTGATTTTTGTTTCTGAATTCTGTTTCTGAGGGATTTTTTATTTTCAGGTTTTTGAATTTTTGTGGATTCCTGACCAATATTATATGCCCTGTTTTGTGAATCCTTTGCTGTATTTAGATCCGTGGAGATCTGTGGATTGTGAGAACACAGCCCCAACTTTTGTGTCAAGCAGAGAAATGATGCTATACTGTAATGAAAGGGATTCCATGAGAGGTAGGGAAGGAGTGACTTAATCTACTTTGTCATCTTTCTACCTGTATCTCTCAGAAGTATGTTTTAATTTGTTTTTTATGTGGACCAGAAAAATTCAAGAATTATGATCAGTTCTATGATACTGACATAACTTCAGAAAAGTTGGACAAGGTAACTGGAAAGAATTTATAATGAAAGGATTGTTTATCCTTAATAGCTGATGAGACTAGCATTTTTCTGTAATACTGTGAATTCATGCCTGTTATGGCAGGGATAGAAGTGTAATAGAAATATCTTCTTTCAGAGGATGACTGCATATTTTTTACTGCCTCTGATTGCAAATTTTTTGAAATGTTGAAAATTAAAAATTGCACAATGCTCAGGCACAAAACCATCCATATCCAGTTAAGAGAGGTTTCTGGAGAATTTTTCATTTTTTGGAGGATTAGCATAGAACTTGCTCCCAGCATTTACAGTTGCTTTAACTCAATTTTAGTTGACACAATGTGTAAATTTACACCAGACAGTCTCTGCACTGGCAAAGCTTAAGAGATTGAATCTGCCTATTTTTATCCAGACAGAAATACACAGTGCAATTCTCTCCCCTTTTAATCAAATTACCATCTGGTGTCACCAACATATATAAAATTTACTTTAATGTCAAAATGACTGACATTACAGATTCTTAAAGTCCATTTTGTTTGTTCATTGTTACTTATAGCCATGTGGTGATTCTGACTACTTATTACAGTACCATTTCTCCTTATCTTCATTAAAAATATTCCAAAAACTCTGAAGAAAATCTCCTGCAAGTATACTTGGATAGCTCTATTTGGGCATCATCTATTGGCAAAAACTCTGATGAGGCTGATGGGAATATTGGCTACTTCAGGGCTGTAAATTCAGCCATTGCATTGCCAAAAGTGAGAAATGCTCAGAGCTTTTAGACATTCATTGACAAAATATTTCCTTAGGATGGAAATTAAGTCTCCACAGGCTCCCAGTCTCTTACTAACACAAAATCTTCACTGGAACTAACAGGAGGTTGTCTGCTTAAGGGTCGCTCTCAGTTTGACAGCTCAGGAAGGAAGCAGCTGAGATAGATACACAGCAGCCTGCCACAGTGTTTCTCATTAAACTCCACAACAGCTCTTGCCCCAGGGTGGAGCAGGAGCTGAAGGACTGAGGGCAGGGGGACAAGAGACTTAGTTCACCACTGGAGACAAGCCTGCTGTACTGAAGGAGCTTCTGATCTAGTTGATGCTGGCTACCATGTATTACAGAAAACTTACCACTTGTGGAATGACAGAAGTGAACTGAGAGGGCTGCATGGGGAGTGGGCAGAAAAGGGATGGCGTGGTGCAGGAACGGTGTCAAAATTACAACCACCCACAAAAATGTCGATGTATGAAAATAGGTGGTAGTGGGGGAAAAGTCCATGGGAAGCATAAAATATAGGTACATTTAAGAGTGCAAAGAGGACTTTTTTCAGGTTGATAAGTTCCACAAGAGGAAAATAAACATAATAATATTAGTAAAATTATAGTAGATTGCAAAATATTTCAGCCACAATAAATGCTCAGAAATACCTGCTCAACTGGCATGGGCAAATGCTTGGAAAAAGAGGATGAAAGGAGCATAGTTATTTGCACCCCTAGGCAGATATCACACATGATCACAGCCCTTTTGTTCTCCCTGAACGTAGAGCATTTGGGTTTGACAATCCAGTACTGGTGAGCTCTGCAGTCTTATTCTCAGTGATAGCTGTTCTCACTCTGGCTCCAAAGGCACTGTGCCTATTGGAAGCAAAATGCCGTTAGAGACTGAGGAGAGAGGCATTATACCAGCTGCTCAGTCCCATGGCACAAAATATGCCTTAAAGGTTGCTAAGAAAATGTTAATTTTCCACTAACTTTTCAAATCAAGAGCTGAAAGGTGATCATGTGCATAGTTGTGATTTTCCACTGCAAATTTATGTTTGCTTTTCAATTTTATTCACATAGGGAACAAGTTTGGAGCTGTTGCAATCACTTGTTTTTGTATTTGTAGTATAAGACCCCAAATCTTTAATAAGAAAGCATATTTGGAAGTAAAACTCTAGGCTGTTTCTTCTAGACTTAGGAATTTCTAGTGCTTGGTATGAAGCTTTAATTAAGAGCAACTAAACTCCACAAGCTTCACCTAACGTGGGAAGTTTAATTAATGGTGGTAGGGAAGTAGTTGAAGGGAAAATCTAAGGGTCCAGCTTGGGACAGTTTACCTTGAATGACACCTGGTCTTTCTCAGTTATAGATCTAAAATCCCTCAGCTTGAATAAATTCTGATCGAGACTTTGAGTCTCGTGAAAGGATTATCTCTAATACCCTTACAAATCAGAATACAGTAGAAGCACTGTATATGTTCTCATTTTCAGAAGAGAGTTCTTTGTTTTCTTAGGCTTTAACTGCAAGGTGATTTGTCCCAATTCTAGCTACCTGTGGTCAAATCTTGTGTTTTCTCAATTCCTGCAAAATTCCAGGTGTTCAAATCTCATGAGGGAGGTTCCCACAGACCCTGAGATTCTTAAAATAAAATGTTTCAATTTTCCATCTTGTTTCTGATCCGTTCAATTAAAATGGATTCATTGCATTTTGCTGGAGTGCATCTTGGCAAAGCTAATTGCAAACTCCAAAAAGAGAAGAGATGAAAATGGGAGTGATGCAGAAAGATGAGGATTTTTTAATATTGTATCTCTCGGAGCAAAAAAGAAAAGAGACCATAAGAAATGGAAGGTCACGAGGACATAGTTTTGATCATAGGTTTATCTTGCTTTATTTTGGTGGAAAAATGAGGCTTTGCTTACTGTGCTGAAAGCAAAAGATTTGGAGGGAAGCTGTTTTTTCATTTAAATATGATTTTATGAAAAACCAAAAAATACAAAATGGCCAGAGATCTGTGGAATGAAGACTTACCAATCCCATTTATGACTCAGTGGTTTTTTACTTGCAGAGAAGGAGTTTGCCTAATAAAGTTAGAGCCAATCAAAAACAAAAGAGATGGCTTCTTGTACTCATATCTACGACCTGTAATATTTTGGCTGCTCATGCCTGGTAGAAATCAGGGCACAGCTATCACATATCTTGCTATTACACATGCATAATTTACCTTAGGAAAGGTAAGAATGGATGGAAGCAATTTTTATCTGCACATGGCAACAAAAACCCTTGCACCCACCCTGCCAATGCAATTTACAGAGTGATAATAGGATTTGGCTTCTTTGAGGAGGGAGGGGAGTCAGCAGGGCAGAAATGCTTGAGAGATGAAGTGATCCACACTTCTAATCAGAAGAATTTAGACTCTCCAGACCTTAGCACTGAGCCAGCTAGAGAATTTGATGCTATCTGTGAAGAACATTAGAAGAAGGGTATGAACTCAAGATGTGCACTGAGGAATCTCAAAACTGCCTTTCCACTGTGTGGTACTGGGTGTAGCTTTTGACATACAGCAGAGATATCTTAGGGCTTCCCTGAATGCCACTGCCTAATAATTGCTCTGGAATGGATGTTCCAACTAATGCTTCCCAGAGTACAAATTATTGTGACTGTGTCTGAACTTGACTCCAGCTGGGGGGGGAGGAAGGAAAGTAGATCAGCGCAAGACAGCTCAGCTGTATATGACACCCTTTTGAGTATGACAGCATCCTGCTGAGAGCACCCTTTGCACATGTATTAGGACATCTGATACACTTTTTGTGGACTCAGAATGATTTAGGTGGGAAGGGTCCTCTAACCTAACCTCCTGCTCAAAGCAGGACCAACTGGATCAGGTTACTTGCTGGAAATCTAAGAGATCATTTCCAATGCAGACGATGGCAAGTACTGCTGAAAGTCTGAGTTACTTGGTTTGTTTTTCAGTATTAATGCAGCTCCTTGGAATGATTTTTATTGGATTATGAGGTGCTGTTAGTAAGACAGACGTTCAGCATTTAGACACCTTGGGCATGGACTAGTTCCCCTAAAAATCCTGTATAGGACTTTTGTGAAGGCCTCTTTTTTTGACCAAGCTGACACATGGCAACAGAGATGTAGAGGTAAGGGTAACAGTGTAACCTTCATTTTCCTGGCAAGAGAAGGAGGCAGGTGCTGACTATTTTTCAAAATATCAGCTTTAGTTTTTATCAGGTCAAATGCACAACATGAACCTTACATTCAGGCATTCTGAGTTCTGGTTTGCTAGGAGTTTGCACATACAGAAAAATGGAAAAATAAACACATGGAGGACTGGAGCCCTCAATTTTAGAAACTTGCTTTCAGGTAGGCTTAAATTCCAGTTTTAAGGAAGGATGAGAAAGCTACTTCTTATATTATTGAATCAGTTTACCCAGCTTACACTTGAATTCAAAGGAATTACAAATACAGTGCTTAAACCCACCATTTCAACACCTGTTTTATACATAGATGCTCACAGAACATGTAAACATGATCTGACAGCAGGTGTAAAAGCCTGAGTGCATATGTGTGGTTGTAGGAGAGAGAGGAAGTAACCTGGTGTAAGTGAAATAAGAGAGAGACAGACCTGCAGGCTTTCAGTCCTTACATCTGAATGGATATTGAACTCCAGCCCCTGAACCCTGTTTTATCCAATACAGGACAACCAAGATTTGTTACAGCTGCAAGTACTTTGAATCCAAACAATTAATGCAATCACTGTGTCTGATTTACACCTAGCACTGACTTTCCCCACCCCACTGTGCTTTATCTGTCTAGCGTTAGCCACTGTGGAGTAAGATATCAATATTTGTTTAACACATGCTGCTCCCAAATTTTGTCTGTCTTCATGGTCAACGTACGATGTTCTCCTGGCCCTGACTGCTCTGGAGCATGGGCGGCTGGAAGGCACATTTCTCTCCATGGCTGGATTCCCATTTACCACTTGGATCTCCAGCAGCAGGTGGGACCTGCCTGGAGGAGAGAGCCTGGTGGCCCACTATGTCCCAGCTAAGAACCAGCATGTTGACCTCCAGACCTGAACAATCTATGCAGACAAATATTTTGTGCAAAGAAACTCCAAAACATCAGCTTATGTAATCCTGCGTGGCTTTTTCAGGATACATAAAGTCACGGACAGAATTACTACTTAACAAAAGGCATTTGACTTTTTTTTCTTTTCCTACTACTGCATCATTTAGGTTCCTTGGAACAATCTAGACGTATTTTCTGGGAAACACACTTACTTAAGCACACCTATTTCATATGCTTTTGCATAGCTTATTCTAAGAGAATGTTAATTAAATTTCCTGAAAAAGATCCTTCCTGCTTGCATGCATGCCTTGATTCAGAAATTCAAAGTCAGTGAGCAAATGTAATAGAAATCGTATTCTTTATAGGGAGTTGCACAATATATAGTAGATTTCTAATTTGTTTAACAAGAAGGGTTGTATTTTTCATTCTAGTGTCATCCTTGCTCTCTGCATTATAACTCCAATGCACAGGATGAATCATTTTGTTCTGCAAATAATTGCAAGAGGATTTATCCTACAAGATATCTGTTGTCTCCATAAAGCAGAGTTGAGTCAAACAGGAGCCCAAGCCTCCTGTGGTTCTTTACCATACATGTGGCACTAGTTTGCCCTCCATTTGCGCTCAGTGTTGAAGACCTTTTCACTGACTGTATGAGGAAGCCTGTGGCATTCTTCTGGGTTTATAGTCATGAATATATTTGGAAAAATAGCTAAGACTGCATCACTTGATGGGAAAGCAGAGAGGGCAGACACCAAGACACCTGTAGGACATTCCTAGTGCTGTGCATGGGTCAGACACTAAGACCCGCAGAGCAGGAAGGGTGATGGGAAGATTATTTGTTCTCTGCCTCTTTACTCACGTGTTGGGGAAAAACTGAAATTTTGGCTGGTGGCAAAATGTTCCCAAAGCTAGGACAACCTGGAGAGGCAGAGATGTGTGGTTGCCATAGGCACGCTGGTGTTCTCTGTGTATTTTTCTCCATTTCCATTTTTCTTTGCATCTCTCTCTGTACTGCCTTTCTACATAAACATCTACATATATCAGAGACCTTTTAAAGGTTAAAGCAGTCTATGCTGTGTTTACTCCACCTGTCAGTGTGACTTGAAAGATAAGGTTTTCTGCCTCCATCCCCTGAATCATTCTCCCTCTGAATATCCCAGGGAGCAAAGGGACTCTATATACCTGAGCAGGGGGCTAAGCAAAAGTCGTTGACTAAAAAACTTTGAAACAATGAAGCAGAAAAATATAACCAAGGACTCCCCTATAGGCAGGAAACCACGATAGCTTCATATCATAGAATCATAGAATCATTAAGGTTGGA